>CAUYPK010088363.1:0-56617 GCA_963574355.1 Loris lydekkerianus | reverse complement strand
TAAAAATATATTTTTTTTTTTTGTGTTTTTTTAAATTTTATATTAACATTTTTAATTTTTTTTTAAGCTTTTTTTTTTTTTTTTTTTTTTTTTTTTGATAGAGCCTAAAGCTGTCGCCCTAGGTAGAGTGCTGTGGCATCACAGCTCACAGCAACCTCCAATTCCTGGGCTCAAACGATTCTCTTACCTCAGCCTCCCAAGTTGCTGGAACTACAGGCGTCCACCACAACGCCAGGCTATTTTTTCGTTAGAGTTGTTTAGCTGACCCGGGCCGGGTTTGAACCTGTCGCCCTCCGTGTATGTGGCTGGCACCGTAACCACTGTGGTATGGGCGCCGAGCCATCTTGGTTATTTTTTAAATTAATTATTTTTGGTCTTTTTTAAAAATAGCATCAATTATGTCAGGAATCTTTAGTCTTCTTTTCTCTTTTTTCGATCCTTTTTTTTTTTTTTTGAGACAGAGTCTCACTCGGCCCTGTTGCCGGGTTACAGTGCAGTGACGTCCTCAGCTCCCTGCAAATTAATTAATTTGTAAACATTTTATATCAGGTAGTGAACCTCCGTTCTATAAAATAGAATGAAAGCGCTCTGGTTCTTTTTAGTATTGTTATCTTTTTATGTTTTAGGAAGACATCCAGGAGGTGGCTCCTGGCCGCCGCCGCTGGATGGAGCCTTTCCCGGGTCTCCCCGATGGATCCCTCGGGGGTCCCGCGGGCGGCGGGCGTGGGAAGGGCCACCTCGGTGCCCCGCCCCCGCCTCTGTGACGTCGGCTCCGGAAAGTGGAATCCCAGCTCCAGGAGCCGAGGCCCCGGAGGCGGCGGCGTCTCGGGGGCGCGGGGCGCAGCCATGAGCTTGAGCGAGGCCAGCGCCAGCGCGGTCCCGCCCGGCAGGCCTGGCAGGCAGCCGGTCACACACCAAGGTAGGTGGCGGGGACGCCGCGCGGCGATCGCGCTCCGGGCGCAGGGCGGGCGCCACGTGAGAAAGGGATCTTTTTTATCCCTGCTCCTTCCTGCAATCCATCCTCACCCCCATTCAGAGAGAACGTGCCCGGCCAAAAGGGGCGCTAGAATGGCAGTTCGGGCCGTGGTGGGCTTGCCTTTCTGTAGTCTACCGAAAGATCTCGGGCCAGTCTCCAGATTACTTTATCTGTGAAATGAAAAGATTACTAGAGCCGCCGAGCGCTAAACCTAATTCTGGTAAGAGATGCCTGCCTTCTTAAACATGTCAGGTTTTACAATTAGACCGAGTTGAAATGCAGCTCTGACGCGACTGCTCATTGCTGTGTGACCTGTGGTAAGCCGCTTGCCTTCTCTGAGCTTCAGAATCTTAAGCAGTTAAAATGTGAATAAGACAGCAATAGGGCTAATTGAGAAACGTTTGAAGTGTCTAGCACAGTGCCTGGTACTATATATAGGCACAGTAAATGGGAGCCAGCCAAATATTATAATCATTTTTCTTTTTTATTGGATAGAACTTTCAGTAAAGCGTGCAACTCCATGAGTTTTTACGTAAATATGTATAACCGCCACCCAGTCAAGATGGAAAAGTTGCTAGCACCCAGGCTGGCTTCCTTATACCATTTTGATCTTATGTCTGTCCTGAGCAAAGTGTAAGACCCTGCTGTGAGTTTTATTTGCAGTGTTTTTTCTTTTTCATTTTGAGATTAAAGATTTAACAAAACTAAGGATTTGGAGTAACATAAATGTAGATTTGGGCGTTGGGCCCTTCTCATGTGTGCATTGTTCTTACTGTGTAAAATAAAAAATTTAGAACAGACTCAAACCCTGGGAAAGTGCTCAGAAATCAGAAAACAAAAGTCAGGCTGAGTTCAATGCTAATTAATTCCTAGCTCAATATTAAAACTGCTGTCATCAGCTCAATTTCTGCCTTTCAATAATAGCCATTCACATATTTTCCTAGTGGGTTTCTATTTATCTTTGTCTTACTTTAGCACAAACATTTCCCATACAGAGGGTATGAGATTCATCTTTATTGGATCTTTGCTGAGTCTTAGAGGGAACCCTCTAAATGTCTTTGTATGAGTACTGTAACCGGCCCCTCTAACTAAAAGGACTCCTTTCCCCTTGGACAGATGACAGTTTTTGACCTTGTACCCACCAGCGTGGGTGGGAGGTTCACATTGGCACTGTGTACGAAACTTTGTAGCACTTAGTAAACAGTGACCCATTGTAAGGGCACAGTGCAATGACAGTTGCTGGAGGGGGGAGGACAAGAAGACAAAGGGGGTCTGGTTTAAAGAATGGAAAGCATACATCCTTCTAAATGATAGGACAGATCACTTCCCTGCTTAATTAACACTTTCTAGTGGGTGGAGCATGGTGGCTCAGGCCTGTAATCCTAGCACTCTGGGAGGCCAAGGCCAGAGAATGCCTTGAGCTCTGGAGTTTGAAACCACTCTGAGCAAAAATGAGACCCTCATCTCTACTAAAAATAGAAAAACGAACTGGGCATCGTGGCACCCACTTGTAGTCCCAGCTATTCTTTTTTTTCTTTTTGCAGTTTTTGGCTGGAGCTGGGTTTGAACCCGCCACCTCTGGTATATGGGGTTGGCGCCCTACTCCTTTGAGCCACAGGTGCCCCCCAGTCCCAGCTACTCTGGAGGCTGAAGCAAGAAGATTCCTTGAGCCCTGGAGTTTGAGGTTGCTGTGAGCTATGACGCCATGACACTGTATTCAGGGTGACAAAGTGAGACTCTGTCTCAAAAAAAAAAAAAGAATTTGAAAAACAAAACAAAACAAAAACCCTCTCCAGTGGCTTCTCACTACCCTGAGAATTCCAGGTTCTTCCTTGGAGTCCAAGAAGGCCTGGTGATTGAACCCCAGACCCTCTCCTAGGCCCTCATCACCTATGACTTTCCCTCAACCTGTTCTGCTCTAGCTATGTATGTGGGTGCCGTGAAAAACAGGGCTTTGTCTTGTTTCCCTAGAACTAGAATGATGTCTGGCACACTGCAAAAGCTACATGTATTTGGAATAAATGTACCTCTAGCCACACTGGCAGCTGTAATGTAGTGGTTATATAGAGAGACTCTGGAGTCTCAAGCATAAATGCTTGTTTCTTCTCTTAACTTGTTTTGTCTTTGACCAAGGCAGTTGTGCTTGGTGCCTCAGTTTCCTTATGTATTAAATGGAGATAATGATAATACCTACTTCAGGGGGTCATAAGGATTACTGGTAGGTGAGTTCCTTTATTTAAATAATTTAGTAAGTTCTTATATTAGTTATCCTATGTGCTTATGAATTGCCCCCAAACTTGGTGGCTTAGAGCAATAATAATGATTTAGATCCTCACACTTTCTGTGGATCAGGAATTGAGAGTGATTTATCTGGATGGTTCTGCCTCAGGGTCTCTTACAAGGTTACACTGAAGGTATTGGCTGGGGATGCTGTCATCTGAATGTCTGACTGGGGCTGGAGGATTCCTCCCAAATGGCCTTGGTCTCCTCACATGGGTGGTGACTGGATGCCAGCTGTTGGCAGGAGGCCTCGGTCTCTCTCCATGCGGATCTCCCAGAGGGTTACTTGAGTGTTCTTTTTTTAAAAAATTAATTAATTAATTAATTATTTTAATTTAAATAATTTATTTATTTGCAGTTTTTGGCCAGGGCCGGGTTTGAACCCACCACCTTGGGTATATGGGGCCGGCACCCTACTCCTTAAGCCACAGGCACCACCCTATTGATTGATTGATTGATTGATTGATTTTTGAGACAGTGCCTCAAGCTGTTGCCTTGGGTAGAGTGCTGTGACATCACAGATCACAGCAACTTCCAACTCCTGGGCTCAAGCGAGTCTCTTGCCTCTGCCTCCCAAGTAGCTGGGACCACGGGTGCCCGCCACAATGCCCAGCTATTTTTTCTTTTTTGGTTGCAGCCATCATTGTTTGGTGGGCCTGGGCTGGATTTGAACCTGTCAGCTGAGGTGTATGTGGCTGGTGCCTTAGCCACTTGAGCCACAGGTGCCAAGCCTGCTTGAGTGTTCTCATGACACGGTGGCTGGCTTCCCCCAGAGTGGATGATCCTAGAGAGTAAGGTTGAAGCCTAATGACATTTATGATCTGGTCTCCATGTGGCTTCTTGAGCCTGCCAAACTCCTATTCCCTCCTCTCTCAGGACTGTAAGCAAACATACTCTTCTTTTACACTTTTTTGAGACAGAGTCTCACTCCATCTGGGTAGAGTGCCATGGCATCATCATGGCTCACAGCAACCTCAAACTTTTAGTCTTAAGCGATCCTCTTGCCTCAGTCTCCCAAGTAACTGGGACTACAGGTGAGTGCCACAGTGCCTGGCTAATTTTTCTTTTCTTTTTTTTTTTTTTTTAGAGACAGAGTCTCACTTTAGTAGAATGCTGTGGCATCACAACTCACAGCAACCTCCAAATCCTGAGCTTAGGCAATTCTCTTGCCTCAGCCTCCTAAGTAGCTGGGACTACAGGCACCCGCCACAACGCCTGGCTATTTTTTTGTTGCAGTTTGGTCAGGCCGGGTTTGAACCCACCACCCTCTGTATATGGGGCCAGTGCCTACTCACTGAGCCACAGGCTCCGCCCAACTTTTTCTATTTTTAATGGAGATAGGGTCTTGCTCGTGCTCAGGCTGATCTCAAACACCTGAGCTCAAGCAATCCATCCACCACTGCCTCCCAGAGTGCTAGGATTCCAGGTGTGAGTCACTACTCCTGGCCCCCACCTCTCTTCTTTTAACGTAGTGTCACTCACTTCCTCTTAGAAGCCTTTGCAGGCTACTGTCCTCCACCCAGGCTAGACTTTGGATCCCTGTCTGTGCCCACACAGCCTCCTGGACTCACCCTATCAAAATATCTATTGAACTGTATTCTCATTTCCCTTGAGTTGTGTCATCTTTAAGAGCTAGGATTTTGGAATCCAGCTGACTTGTGTTTAGTCCCTGACTTAGTCTCTTATAAGCTGTGTGGCCTTAAGCCTCAGTTTTCCCATCTATAAAATAGGAGAAGACAGCAGGGAAACACTTTATCACAGCGGCCTCTAGTGAGGGTTGCTGCTCTGGGCCAGCCCCTGCCAACTCGTCTCCCCAGCCTCTGTGCCTGCTGCTTCTCTCCCCTGCAGTCCCAGCCCCTGGGAATCTCTTCCAGCCTTTGCCTTCTTAGGTGTCTGCATTTGCCATTCCCTTTTCTTCGCATCACATGCCCATCCCAAGACCAGACCCTCTTCACTACTAATCACGACATCAACTTCCCCAGCAAAAGCCTCGCCCTATCTGAAGTACCTTCTTGAGAGTCACTCATGGTCTCTGAGACTACTTGGTACCTGGCATCTTTGTTGTTTGTTGAATGGACTCTTCATTCCCTTTGTCAAATGTTTGCCGTATTCCATTCACTAAGTACCTCATACCAGCTTATTTTCAACCAGCACCATCTGCCCACCTGCCTGCCTGCCTTCGTCCCTCCATCCCTTCTTTCCATTTTTTCTTTTATTGTAGTATAAGTCACATAATAAAATAGACCATCTTAAATGTCCTGTCTCAACCTTCAGCAACCAAAAATCTGCTGTCTGTCTCAGTGGATTTGCCTAGACTGGACTTTTTACTTAGTAGAGTCATGTAAGGTGTAATCTTCTGTGATTGGCTTCTTAGCATAGTGTCTTTAAGGTTCATCCATGTTGTAGCATGTGTGAGAAACTCCTTCCTTCCTGTGGCTGAGTAATAATATTCCGTTGTGTGGAATTTTATCCACTTATCTGTTCATTGATGGACATGTGAGTTGTTTCCACCATTCGGCCACAGTGACGAGTGCTGCTTATAGACATTTATGGACAAGTGTTTGAATATCTATTTATGGACAAGTGTTTGAATATCTATTGTTTTTTTTTGAGACAGAGTCTCACTTTGTCACCATCAGTAGAGTCCCATGGTGTCTTAGCTCACGGCAACCTCAAACTCTGGGCTCAAGTGATTTTCTTGCTTCAGCCTCTCTGGTAACTGGGACTATGGCGCCTGTCATGATGCCCACGTATTTTATTAGAGATAGAGTCTCCCTTTAGCTCAGGCTGATCTCCAACGTGTGAGCTCAAGCGAACCACCTGCCTCAGCCTCCCAAACTGGATTACAGATGTGAGCCACCACACACGGCCCTATTTTCAGATCTTCTGGATATGTGTCTAGGAGTGGAATTGGTGGATCATGTTGCCCTCAGTAGAGTGCTGTATCATCATAGCTCACAGCAACCTCAAACACTTGTGCTCAAGTGATCCTCTTGCCTCAACCTCCTAAGTAGCTGGGACTAAAGGTGCCCACCACTATGCCTGATTGATTTTAGAGATGAGGTCTCACTGTAGCTCAGCCTGGTCTTAAACTCGTGATCTCAGGCAATCCTCCCATCTGGGCCTCCCAGATTGCTGGGATTACAGACAGGAGTGAGCCACTGTACCCTGCCTATGCTTAACTTTTTTGAGGAATGGCCAAAATCAGTGCCTCTTCACCTTCTGTGATGCATGACTATTACCATTGTTCAGCAGGGACAAGGGTGAGGGGTACTGAAATGACTCAAAAAAGATCTCTCTATGGCCATGAAGTGGTGATCTGACAAGAGTTGACCACGGTGTATGACTGCAGAGACACCAGCCTCTCCTGTGCCCTCCTGAAGGGGCACTGCTCTTAGGAAGGGACCTGGAAGGCCCTGATGAGACTATACTTGGATTGACCTTGCCCACCAGAGGGTGAGACTTGGTCTGGGCTTCTGGAGCAGGAAACACCATTGGGTAAAGGGACCCAACTCAGCAGCCCCTCTGGGCTGTCCTGTAGGAGGAGCTGGAACCTGACCTACCTTCCTACCTTCCTTCCTTCCTTCCTTCCTTCCTTCCTTCCTTCCTTCCTTCCTTCCTCCCTTCCTTCCTCCCTTCCTCTCCCCTTTATAAATAAATGAAGAACACCTCTGGCAGTGGTTTTTATGGAGCCTGCTGGTGATCAGCTGTGTAACCTTGGGGAAGTCCTGTAACTTGTCAGAGCCTTACCTTTCCCATCTATAAAATGCAAATAATTATACCCCATTTGCTAGGATCTCTGAGAGGACTCAAGGAGATAAGCATGTCAAAAACTGACCCTCAGGGCCAGTGCAGTAGCTTTGGGAGGTGGAGTCAGGAGATCCTGTCTCTACAAAAAATAGAAAAATTGGGCGGTGCCTGTGGCTCAGTGAGTAGGGCACCGGCCCCATATACCGAGGGTGGTGGGTTCAAACCTGACCCCGGCCAAACTGCAACAACAACAAAAAAATAGCCAAGCATTTTGGCAGGCGCCTGTAGTCCCAGGTACTCAGGAGGCCGAGGCAAGAGACTTGCCTAAGCCCAAGGTTGCTGTGAGCTGTGACGCCGCGGCATTCCACTGAGGGCAACAAAGTGAGACTCTGTCTCTAAAAAAGAAAAGAAAAGAAAAATTAGCTATGTATAGTGGCAGGCACCTATAGTCCCAGTTCCTTTGGAGGCTGAGGCAGGAGAATGCTTGAGCCCAGGAGATTGCATTGAGCTGTGATCATGCCACTGCACTTTAGCCTTGGTGACAGAGTGAGACCCTATCTCAAAAAAAAAAAAAAAAGGCTGGGCCCAGTTGCTTACACCTGTAATCCTAGCACTCTGGGAGGCTGAGGTGAGAGGATTGCTTGAGCTTAGGAGTTCAAGACTAGTTGAGCAAGAGCGAGAACCCATCTCTACTAAAAATAGAAAAACTAGCCAAGGCATTGTGGCAGACACCTGTAGTCTCAGCTACTCGGGAGGCTGGGGTGGGAGGATTACTTGAACCCAGTAGCTTGAGGTTGCTGTGACTCCATGGAACTCTAGCCAGGGCAACAGAGTGAGACTCTGCATCAAAAAAAACCTAAACAAAACAGAAAACTGAGCTCTAAGTGGGATCTATGTGTGCTCTTATTCTTATGATTATTGGGCCTTCTCTGGCCCTGAGATTATAAGGTCTGGTGACTGGGCAGTGCTTGTACTTTCTAGAGATGTGCTGTTTGGGATTTATAAAGTTGAATAACTACTCTTGGGCCTATTTCAGTATGAACCTTGTAGACAAACAACCATTTGTTTATTTTTCCCCCTTATCTGCTAAACCCATTCATCTCAGTCACTCATCACCCTTAAAAGTGTCTCTTGCGGGAGGCAGGTCTGGACACAGCTATAGATTACACAGGCCGTTTCCAGACTGGTTAGTTCTCAGGTGACCCACCCGTCTGAGTTATTTTTTTCCTCTCTGTCTAGAAAGACTAGCTCTGCCCAGCAACTCAGGCCTGGAATAGGCCCAAAGGCCCCTGGTGGCCTTTTTTGTTTGTTTTTTCAGGAAGTGAAGAATTTAGAGGGATAAAAGGGGGAAATAACTTTTTAGTGCTGTAACCTTTGTTGGAATCTGATTTCTTTTTAAAGGAGTATTGTTTGAGTCTGGGGCCACCTAGACCTTTTGCCAGGCTGTCCCCACCCTCAGGGGAGGAGGAAGGGAACAGAACTGACCTTGAGTGATCACTGTGTACCAGGCCCTGGGAATCCGGTGGTGAAGGAGGCAGGCAGGGTCCCTGATGTCACAGAGCTTCTGTTCAAGGGGGATGCACTAAACAGATACAGGGGAAGATAGGAGGCCAGGCATGGTATTTGGGAGGCCATGATGGGAGGATTGCATGAGGCCAGCCTGGGCAACACAGCAAGACCCCATCTCCAAAACATTTTTTAAAAAAGTCTGCTGGGTGCTGTGGTGCATTCTCATAGTCCCAGCTACTCGGGACGCTGAGGCAAGAAGATAGCTTGAGCCCGGGAATTTGAGGCTGCAGTGAACTATGTACATTGTAGCCTGGGTGACAGAGCAAGATTTTATCTCTAAAAAGGAGATGGAGGGAGAGAAATAGGGTGATTGGAGCTAGCCCTAACTTCTGGGAAGGAAATAAATAGGCTGATAAGACAGAGAGGGTAAGGAGCTGCTTAAATGGGGTGATCCCAACGTGGTGTCTTCTGAGCAGTGGCCTGAAGGGGTATAGAGGAGGCAGTTGTAAGACGTGCAGGTGGGAACAGCGTTCAGGGCACAGGGGGCTGGAGGTGGGGATGACCTTTGAGGAGGTCTGGAGCTCTGAGGAAGAGGTGAGTGAGGTCAGGCGGCAGGAGCTGGTTCATGAGGCTCTGGTTGGCCCAGGTCAGCAGTTCAGTTTTGGATTCTGTGTGTGAGACTTCAGTTTCTCACAGCAACTCATTGAAGGATGTGTTATATGCCTGTGTTGCCCTTGTGGAAGCTAAGGCTTGGAGAAGTTACTTGACAGGTTACTGACAGAAGAACACTGAGTTCTAAAGCTCATATGCC
Source organism: Loris lydekkerianus (assembly GCA_963574355.1). Taxonomy (NCBI): domain Eukaryota; kingdom Metazoa; phylum Chordata; class Mammalia; order Primates; family Lorisidae; genus Loris; species Loris lydekkerianus. Next base: position 47,291 of record CAUYPK010088363.1, on the reverse strand, counting down.
CATGTTATCATTTGACTTGTGTTTTTTGAGCACCTATTATGTGCCAGGCCTCATGCTAATTGCCAGAGGTATAAGAGTAGATAAGACATGCTGAGGTCTTATGGTTCACACCTTAGCTCAACCTTATATTCAGAGCAAATAAGAACTTCAAAGAATCTTCCATAGCTGGAAAATGAGGATATTATACAAGAAGGACCCATAGGATAAAGGAATTGTGAGGCTCGCAGGAGATAAGTATTTAGGTTTTGATACAATCTTGGCCCATGCTAAAAGCTCAATAAAGGCTCCTTGTTCTTACTGCTTCTAGAAACATTGGAACCTTTTTTTGAAAGAGGTCTTGGCCAAGGAGGAAAAAACACTCCACATGAATATGATGATAGCTTGGTCCACAGCAAGAAGATCTCCCGCTGCAAATTTAAACTCTTCATGTATATTACATTTATCAATAAATAACCAGAAGGGCTTGGTGCCTGTAGGACAGTGGTTACAGCACCAGTCACATACACTGAGGGTGGCAGGTTCGAACCCAGTCCAGGCCAGCTAAACAAGAATGACAGCTGCAACAAAAAACAGCCAGCTATTGTGGTGGTCGCCTTTAGTCCCAGCTACCTGGGAGGCTAAGGCGAAAGAATCTCTTAGCCCAAGAGTTTGAGGTTGCTGTGAGCTGTAAAACCATGGCACTCTACCAATGATGACTTGGTAGTGAGACTCTATCTCAAACACACGCACACACACACACACACACACATATAGATAAGAATGTACACCAAAGACTAAATCTGAGAAAAACAGTGAGTAATTCTTGGGTAAATTTGTAACTATGAATAGAATAAACTCCCTTGGACCACAAAGTATCATAATATAATACTCCAGTCATTTGTGCCATATTTCGCTATTTCTAAATGACTCTTAACTTTTACTGTACTGTGTACTTATTATTGTGTTAAGTAGGCTCTGAGAATATAACTTGAATAGGATGGAATTTCTGTCCTTTCGAAGCTGATTGCTTAAACCAAGAAAGAAAATTAATCAGTTACAAAAACATTAATATGCAATCCAATCTGTGACACATCTCATGTGCTGTGGAGTAGGATGGAGGGGCTTTTTCTGTTGTGCAAGGGGTCTGCATAGGGGAAATGGTAGGGTAATATCTTCACAAAGAGCTCTCTAGGTGGTATTGGAACAACCCAGTTTCTTTCTCACTTGCAGTTGTTAAGAATAATTGTAGAAAGATGGGTACAGTGGCTCACACCTGTAATCCTAGCACTCTGGGACACTGAGGCAGGTGGATCCCTTTAGCTCAGGAGTTTGAGACCAGCCTGAGCAACAGTGAGATCCCATCTCTACAAAAACTTTGCAGGGCATTGTGGTGGACGCCTGTAGTCCCACCTACTCAGCAGGCTGAAGCAGGAGGAGCACTTGAGACCAGGACTTTGAGGTGCGGTGAGCTAGGCTGATGCCATGGCAATTTAGCCTGAACAACAGAGTGAGAGTCTGTCCAAAAACAAAAAAGGAGGAGGAGGAGGAGGGGGAGGGGGGAGGGGGAGAGGGAGAAGGAGAAGAAGGAGGTAAAGAAGTATTGTAGAATATCTTGGGGATGAAACATTATAAAATAGAGATGAACTAGACAGAAAATCCCAGATCGTTTCCAGACCACTAACCCCCACCTATGAAAATAGGATGTCCTTTGATGCTTTAGTTCAATGATGTACTGGGACCCAAGATATAAAACCCAGAGTGAGCTGCTTTTCAGGGTCCCTCAGCTGCTGTGCAAATGGGGCATGTATAGATAAGACTCCATTTGCCCTGGACAACTTTCCTGAGCTTCAGAGAACTGGCTTGAAAAGAATGCTAGACTTCTGTCGTCCTTTGCTGCCTATCGTTAAGTAATAAACCTACTTCATACAACTTGCATGCATGGGTGTTCTGTCTCACCAGACTCAAATACATTGGTCACCAGTACACAGTGAACTTGCTTCACCGATAACTGGACTAAATCTTATGAGTAAGAACATTGTAGAGTTTTTTAATATTTCATTTTCACACAGAAAAGACCAGATTGAATCTGGTAAAATTATTAGAACAAAGTAAATTGGTGCCACAAAAATATTGGAGATTTAATTTTGAGACTTTATCTCACCATTTCATGAGTATAATTATAAATAAGTCATTGACAAATAACTTTGAAAAGACATGAAGTGATTATTCTGAAGAGACTGCAATATCCACCTGTAAATATTGGATAAATACTAATATGAACAAATTCCAATGGTCCTTAGATTATCAGGATGATTACTGTGGCTTGGAGGAAAATAGCCACTAATGACATCATGTACCAATTTAAATATTTTTATACTTCAAAATACATAAACAAGACTGTCACCATTTTCCATTCTCAGTGGCAGCCCATCTGCTTGCTGATACTCTTAATAAATCTCTGCAATTAATTTATAAAATATATACATAAATATAAAGATGAGACAACTTGTAAAATGTCTTGATAATTTAAAAATGGGCTCAAGTGATGTTAAAGAGATGAGATTACAAATGCATAAAGCCTAACCCAGGTTGGGCCAACTCGTTCAAGAATTTTAAATTACAACCAATTCCAATTTGCTTAGGATGCTGGACTCTGTCTAACATATAAAATTAGAACTGAACCAACCTTGGCTATTTACCAGGCTTGTTGAGCAAGTGAGGAAAGCATAAGAAGACTAAGGTGCAGAGGGAAACAGAATTAAAAGCTTACGCTGATGCAAAAAAGGAGGAATGTGGATAAGTTGATTGCCTTGGTTTCTGGCTTGTTGTCTTGACTATCTTGGTTTGATTGTTCTTAGTTTTAGTTTCTTGCAGAGCCTGGCAATTGTCCTTGGATTTCATGAGATACACCAAGATCACTCCAGGTTTTACCGAGGTAATTATGAGTGAATTTTATTATATCTAAGCAAATGATTAACACACTTATACCTTAAAAAAAAAAAAAAAAAGAAAAAACAGAAAGGAGCCTAAGGCCAAGTAAGAAAAGGCACTAAATTGTTCAGCAAAATGTATACAACATTTCTATCACACCACATTTTTATTCATTGACTCCATTGAGTGAAAAGCAATAGAATATAAATCAATTTATAAGCTGCCTTCATAGTCCCCTGGGGTGCATAGCGCTACTAAAATCATATGTAATCTCAGCTGAACAAGATAGCTCCATATTTTTACCTATGATATTCAGTTTAGAGTAAAAGTTATTCATTTATCATTTCCATGTTTATTCTTTCCTTAAACAGATTAAGTTAAAATGTTCTGGGTGATATTGGCATATCATTTGAGATTATGATTCTTTCCATCTGGAAAGAAGGTTAAAAAACAATAGTTGATTAGCCATTTATTTCCAAATACCCACATACATTGAGGCTCTGATTGAATTTTTCAATGATTATCCAGATGTTGAACATATGTAAAATTTATAAATGGAATAAGAAACTGCCACTGGGCGAGTCATAGGTGAGAACAGCACTAGGCATGGAACAGGACCAGGCAGTGGGTCCTTGATGACATCATCTGCCTTTTCTACTGAATGGCTGCCCTCCTCATCCTGTTCAATTCTGCAGTCACTTTAGAGAGGCTCTCCTTGCCACTGCCCCCTCTAAATTCCTTTTCTTATTAACTTTTCAGAAACTCTTTTACATAAAAGGGATTGACAGTTGCTCACTGTAAGCCCTCCCAGGAGAAATGTCATTTTAAGCCTTTAATTAAACAGAACAATCTTTTACTTTAGGATTTTGCAAAGCGTAGTCAATGGAAAAGGGAACGTTTGAAGAACAAAGTTGTTTCCCTGATACTCTCACATCATACCAGGTAGGTGACTGTTCATTGTATCTTTCTTAATGAATTAGGCTTTGCGTGGCACAAAAATATAGTATTAAGCAAAGGTAATTTCAATACTAATTCTGGTTTATTATTGTAATCATTATCATTGCTATTCTCCCTCATGAATCTTCTTATTCTTTGAAATCTTATACATTTGCCCTAAAATAGATTTTTAAAAATGTTTAAAAAAATGAACTCAAAGAGGGATTAAACAGATGATATGAGGGGAAACGTTATCGATGGCAAGTTTTATGAACACATAAAAATAATGATACAAACAATAGTGTACATAAATATATTCAAACTCTTTTTCTGCATGTTGGTCTCCTATAAAGTTTCATGGAAACTTGAAATATGCAAGTGTTTATGGCACATCATGGGTGTAGGGTGCTGTGGTGGTGAACAAGTCTCCTACCCACCAGATCATGTTAGCTATAGCAGTGAGATGAATTCTAGTCTGTGAGTAGGTCAGGAGAAAAGCTGCTGCTTCCCAAACCAAGACAGCAGAAGGGGCACTAACCAAAACGCCAACATATGCAACCACAAGGGTTGGACCCTGATCATGGCAAGGAGGGGGTGGGTGCTTCGAAAAGGTACATCTTCAAAACCACACAACATATCTTCCCTTCCAAGTCTGAAATTTGTCCTAGTTATAGTGCAGTGGACAACAGCCAACCCCACGCCTGCTACAACTATTACATTATGAATATGATGTGATAAATTCTTTCCCATGTAGGATTAGTCTGGCCATTTGCATTTTTAAAATGAAAATATTAACATAAAAATATAAAATACAATATAGACACGTAATATATACATACCTATCCCTGTATGTATCTATCAAGTACTTACTATTCGTTATTCTTTCCACAAATACTATTTGAGGCTTTTTGCCATGTAATATGTAATTACAACAAATACATAGCATTTGTATGTATATAAAGAAACAAGATAAAGAGCAAAGGTGAGTGTTGGAATTAGGATGACTGGGTTAGGGGTTCAGAGTTGATGGTGACTGGTGGTGTAACTTGTTCAAGTGATACTCTCTAGCTCCCATTTTTTGTTTCACAAAATTAATTTCTTTGCAAGGTCGTCATGGGAATTAATGAAAACATATGAATAGTAGTATCTAAAATAAATATGACAGCTAGAGCATTCTACTTGGGTCAATATATTACCACATTTTTCTTTGAAAAAAAAAAAAAAGAATCCTGGTAATTATGACACATAAATGAATTAAAAAGCACATTTCAAAAGCACAGATGATTAACCAATGAATTATAAAAATATGAGATCCAGATTTTTAAAAAACCCGTGCAGCAAAACATGGTGAATGTCTCTTATTGAAACAGTCTATTAAATTACTGATACATAAAACTAAAACAGTATTTGTAAATAGCGTCTTCCAAATTCACACTGATAGTCATTAATTAGCAGGTCATTTTTCAGTGGTAAAAATATCAGATCTCTGTGAGTAAAAAAAAAAAAAAATATATATATATATATATAAAATAAAAGCTTCTCAAGAAACATATTCACATGCAATTTCATAGAACACATCTAAATAAGTCAGTTGTGTGGGAGGGTTGCTAAGGAATGCTGTACTTATCTGAAAGCTTTGAAAACATGAGGCCATGTAGAAATTAAATTACAAGAATTAGGTGGTCAAATCCAGCCAGGAGCATACACTTTGAAGACTATGGTCTGTAATGTTATAGATCGTACTGAATCTCAAATGACTTCTGCTTGACAGAAAGGCCCATGACAAGGCTGAGAGGATGCTGACATCTAATGGGAACAGTATTTGCCATACCGTGCTGTAGTTGTTACTTCAAGATCCTTCCATTTAAGCAAAAAAGCCAAAAGCTTCTAGTTCAGATATCTGAACACAAGAACTGTTCCAGGGATGGGATTTACCAAATTAACTAAACTGATTTATTCCTGAGGATTTTGAGAAGGGTCACAAAGAAAGGAGATTCAAGCTAGATGGGCGGGAAGCCTGGCCTGCGGGAAAAGAAGGTCTGGAGGACATGTAGAAATGTCATGGGAACACTGTCATCAGTACTCAGCGGTTCTTGTCAGAAAGGAGTAAAGAATGTGGGCACCAGGTAACCTAGGTAATCAATGACCTAGGTTATAAAAAAGACAATTATGCCCAAGGTGCAGGGAGGCCAAGGAAAGAGTTGCAGCCAATTTGACACAGAGACAGAGGGTATTTATACCTCTGCACTGCTTTACTCTCCCTCTCTCTGCCCCTCTCCTCACTCATGAGAGAGACCCACTGCTGACTCTCTTTGGAAGTGCTCAAAGCTTTCTCTTTGTTGTTAAATAAAATTCCTTTTTGCTTTATTGAAACTTGTGCAGGCTACTTTTGCTTCTGTTCACACTGCCTGTCTGCTCCAGTTTTAAGTTTTACTTTCAGTTTCCGCCTACTTTCGCTTTGATTCCTTCCTCAGTGCCTGGATTGAACTTTCTAGACCAGCTGAGAGTTATCGAACCGGTCAACCGGGTTCTGGAAACCAGGATGCCAGGCTCCCAACAGATTTTACCTCTCAAAGTATTCTTATTCCTACCTGAATAATTCCTGAGTAATTTGCTTCCCCCCAAAGTATTGTACTAGAATAAAATTCCTTTGAACATCTGCAGGGGAAAGCATAAGGAAGAGTATATCTTCAAGGTAAAGAAAATGAATTGCCTTGGTTTCCTATTTTATGAGGTGAACTTACTCCAAAAACAGCACCAAGACTTTTCTAGCAGCTACTTTGGGGAAAGAAAATAACTGACTATCAAATGTGGAAGAATAAATGAGCGATTCCCCAGCATTAGATGCTTTAAATATATGACTTGATTTCATCTGCTTTAGAATTCCATTTTGCAGATAAGGGAAACTGATACATAATAACCCTTAGTTACCCAGAAGGTGGAGCTGGGATGCCAGGATTCTAACTAGGACCCTACCCTCAAATCATTCATCTTTGTAGAGGGTATACCTTGAAATTAAGGACAATTGAGAAAGTACTAAAAATACATTAATGCCATTTAATCATGGGGAAAAAAGATTACTGAACGTATTTTCCATTACTGAGACAGAATAAGAACAATGATACAATTAGTAGTTTCTAACTTGATGGTGGAAAACAGAATAGAAATGAAGTAGTTGAGCTTTCAGGTGAAGGGACATACAAAGGCTATACTTGTAAAGGTATTAGGCATTATTTTTAAAGACAGTTTTGGACAGCGCCTGTGGCTCAAAGGAGTAGGGCACCAGCCCCACATGCCGGAGGTGGTGGGTTCAAACCCAGCCCCGGCCAAAAACTGCAAAAATAAAAATAAAAAAATAAAAGCAGCGACTGCTTGAAAAAAAAAAAAAATGAGTTTCACCTTGAAACAATGTCATCTATTCTGCCTCCCTTTTTTTTTTTTTTTTTTTTTTACACAGAATATATTTAATTCCATCATATAAACTAAAAACAACTTTAACAACATAAAATGTGACCATAAGCTACACACAATAAAAGATTAAGCACACATATACATGGAAAAATCATGCCAATTAAATAAATGTACTCAGAATTTCCATTAATATTAGAATGCCATTCTTTGATTTTTTGCTGACATGCAGTCCAGGAAAAATTTAAAACATAAAATTTACAGTCAAGACAATCAACCAACTTGTTTTTTTCTGTCATTTGGAAGAAAACTACTGTTATTATGTAATACATTCATCTATGTAATGGGACATCTGTGAAAAAAGTGGAACCATCATCAGTGACCATTCCTAATCTAATCTGTTCATAAAATGAAATATTTCTATTAAACACAAATGCAGACAGTTGAAGCTAGAAAGGAATACAACTCAAATAGCAAAAGGTCCTAATTACAGAGTTTAAAAAGAAGCCTGAACAAATCTTGGTGAACTACACTAACATGTTACACAACATTCCTAACTCTTAATTTGTTTACTTTTTCCTAAAATAAAATCAAGTTTATAAAGGGAAAATTCTTTGAAATCAAGATCTATAAGGAAGAATGGATTTTATAGCACTTCTATAACCTCACCATCACTTCTGGAGTATACAGTTAAACTGGGTGAAGACTTAGAAAAAAAAAATACATTTCAGGGAGCCATTCTGTATTGACTACAGAAATACACTAGGTTTGAATGTTTTTCTGTTGTTGTTGACTTCATGACTTGTTTTGAAAATACTCTGATCAAGCCCCTGGAAATCCAGACTTCTCTGTTTCTTGCATGGATTTTCTGAGACTGTGGAGCAATTTGAGCTCCTCATCTGAGTTACAATCTTTTCCTTTTGTAGTTCATCAACCTCATCTGTCACGTATATGCTAGTGAAATGAGAAAAACCTGAGAATGCAGAAAAAAATTAAAAACAAATTAATGTGGGAAGATGATATAAATCAAGTGGGGAAGCCAAGAGTGAATTATCAAAAGATCTTTCATCAGAAGTGAATACATTTTCCTTTCTCTCAAGAGGAACCCATTATGTGTTTGTGTTTGCCCTATCATACTTCAAGTGGCATATTAAAGCAATAGATTTATTAGGATTTAGAATGTGTTTTACTGAGAGGAAAGAATAGTGGCCCTTCACATTTCATTTGAAAAGATTTAAACTTTGAAAGCCTATAGAGGTCCTAGCTAGTAATGTGTGCTAAAGAAAATAAATACTATTTTTTAACTTAAAATACAAAATTAATTTTCCTTAAGAACAACAACCCCCCCCCACAACAATACTATTTTAGATAACCATTATTTATTCTATAGAAAGTTCTCGTAATTTATTCAGTCAAAATACAGCAGTTTGACAGTTTTTTTTTTTTTGTTTTTTTTTTTTAGCAAAGCTTGTTTTTCCTCTGTATTAAACTGATGAGCTTTACCAATGGGTTTTGAAAAAATATCTATATGAAACCAACACCTCAATAAGGGGTTTGAGATTGCCAGGCAATCTGAGGGAAGATCAAAGGTAGATAGAAATTTAAATATAAAGAAAAAATTTGCTTTCGATGGCAAAGTGCTTATTAGTAGTTCACCAATCACCACAATAGTTCTTTTATTACAGAAACATGAATAGCCATAGTGGAGTCTTTCTGGAGAGGAGAGAGGGAGACAGAGAGAGAGACCGACTTTTTGAGGAAGTAATGTCTAGGTATTTAATTTGCCCTAAGATACCACTAAATGGTAAGATGGCAGAAAGGAACTGTTGAGTTAGGGAGAATATTCAGATCACCAGATCTGCAATATCTCAGACATTAGGCAGCAAAGGGTTTTTCTTTTACAGAGAGGAGCAAACAAGGCTACAAGCGACCAGGTTTTGGCAAGTGGGATAGAGGGTGGCCAGGTAGGATAGTAGATAAAAAATGTTTTACCTTGGTAAAGAACTTGACAGGGACTTTTAAGGAGGGGTCTTATGCTGGCTGGGACTGGGGGTGTGTCAAAGCTCAGGGACCAGGGAAAAGAGAGGAATTTAACAAGTTTGGGTAATCAACTAGTGAGAACAAATGATTAAGCTAATCATTTATGGGGCAAAGAATGGAAATTTGGAGAGTGGCGTGTGGCCTTGTCATAGGTGAAGAGGGGACATCTGTGAGTCCTACCTGAGTCAAATGCAGAAGGGTGATTCTTTGCAGTATTTCCTAGCACACAAAGGAAGGCGGATTTCTTTAACATTTGCTGTTTTCCAGGATCACAAGGCTAGAGTGAAATTCAACATATTCAGTCTGGATGTCACTCTTAGTTCTGAGTCTTTCTTGCTGTTACCCTAAAAAAGAAAGGCTCTTCCTTTTTCCTCTCCTGCCATAAAGATCCTGGAAGGACCAGGTAGCTGTACTGAAGTGCTAGGGCAAGGGTTGAGAAGAAAGAATGATATTAGAAAATCTTTAAAGAGGAAAGAGACCCCCTGGGACAACAATATGTGAGGGGAGAATGGCCTCATAAAATGATCACGGCAGCTCTAACAAGATAAAAGCACCTAAAAGGAATATGTCAGGTGATGAATTTCCCTCAGCTGATCAGAGGGTCACTGCTGGAGTCTCGGTTTGTTTCCAAAGCTCTGAGCCTGGGAGGCATTTGAGGCACCCTCTGGGTGGGCTGGCAGGGAAGAAAGGAGCAGAGAAGAAGTTAAGTATAAGTTTGAAGCCACTGCCAGGCAGATGTTGGTGTCTGGGGCTAGCTTGGATAAGAACAAAAAGGGCAATTCTCAAGGAAGGTCTCATCAGAGTAAGAAAGTATACACCAGCGATTTTACCATGTCTCAGAGGCTCAGGCTGAGATGTATGAAATTAAGTGGATGGTATTTTTTTCTGCTTTCTTTCTCCCTGGGTAATGCTGCATAAACTTGAACTGCATAAAGTTCATAAACCTTTGAGCTTGTATCTCATTTTCTTAATCAGAAACACTACTGGTAGGACTTTTAAGTTTCTCCTGTGAATTCAGAGGCCTATCAGAGCTTCCAAAAAAAAGTTCTTCCAAGTGGAACAGCAAATGTTGTTTGCTACCATCAAAAGCAGTGAAGATACATCACAAATAATATAATTAATGCCATCAGGATAAAAAAAAATTAGTTCTGCTCCTAAGTAACACAATGCTGACAACTCTCATTCAATTTCACTGTTTAGGAGCAGTTAGACCTTTTATCACTATTGTGATAAATTAGAAGTGAGAGTGGAGTCTGTTTGCTATAATTTTGCAGTAATAATGCCATTTCTGACATACTTTGTCTTTATCATCAGGTAATGTCATTTGCTTTTTAATTACATTTCTGGGTGAAGGTAAAGTACCAAAGAGCCACACTGGTGAATTCATCTCCTTATAACACGTGTTAAAATGAGCCTTGGTTAATACTACAGAGGTGAAGAGGGAAGAGGCTTAGCAAACCCGATGAGATTTTCCCTTGTTCTTACTCGTTTTAGTATACAGAATGTTATTGTTCTGTGTTTCATAAATTAAATGTAATTACATTTAGTGTCATCTTCATTTCTCATGATGTTGAAGTATTAATTGTAGCTTACCAAAAGCCTCAGATGTGGGTGTACGTACGGGAAGTTAGAGTGGACAAAATGATGCCCATTCTGATTTCTATGTGCTATCATCAAGGCGCCATCTAATCAGTCTCCTAGAGGCAGGGCAGTCCCACCTAAATTACCCCACCAACTCATGGAGACCACCTATGGAGACTCCAAAAATCTTATGGACGGTAATTTTTAGAGAGATTCCATTACCTTTTATGCAGCAAAATTCACAATAGTAATCTCAGCAGCTGGTGAATGATTCTGAATCTGAAGCATCATTTCCTCCCGTCTCACGGAATCATCACTCACCGAAGGTCCAGGTATGTTCTGGCACCCTCTGGGTCTCCTGCTGCTTTGTTCTGTGTCTAGCGTAGACTTACACAACTACGAAAAGATCCCTTTTCTCCTCCTCCCTCCCAACGTGGAAGAGCCAGCCTAGAGCAGTATGTTACCATAGTGTGACCTCAACTGACACTCCACAAACATTTATTTAGCACTGTGCTAAATGCGAATAGAAATAAAGATAAATAAAAATAGGGCCTAAGTCCTCCAGAAGCTGACAATGTATTAAGCCACTTGGGAAGATTCTGATAAACGCATTCACGCTAAACTGTTATTAGTTGACAAATGTTAGTTCCATCAGCTGTTATTACAACATGTTCCTTAGCAACCCAGTTCCTCCTTCTGTGGTTGGTGTGTAGCAGGAGAAAGGCTGGTTACTTGGGTATTGCTGTGTGGAAACTGCTTCAGAGGAAATCTTTCAGAGAATTATAAAGTTGCCCAACTGAAGCTCCAGAGAATCACCTGCCATCCTATTTTATCCTGGGCCTTTTACAGAATGGGCTCCCAGAAATGTCCCTTAACAGATACTCTGCCAGCCAAGAGGGCAATTGTAAAGAGCTGACCTTAGAGCCAGAAGCTTCAGGAGACTCATTTTCTCATTAAGGATTTTATTCCCTTTAAAAGCACCATAATGCAGCTTGAAAAACTACTTTCCTTTAAGAGCTTGTTTCACAGCCTGATGTACTTTGCGGAGTAATGGCCACAGAATTTAGGTTCAACTGGCAGTAATCCTAAAGGGCACAATATTAAATGTTTGGAACATTAGGAATTTTCAGCTGGAAATCAAGTGGCTTCCTGAGTGAATTTCACATTTCAGTGAGTGTATAGAGGAGATGTGTGTGGAAGAAAGGTTTTTTTGGGGGAAAAAGTCTATATAGCGTTTTTATAGAAAGTATCTGTTATCTGTATCTACTATAAGATATCTATCATATCCTACAATATGAGTGCATGTATGTATTATAGATCGAATATAGAAACTTATATATATGTACACAATTTGTTATATATACCACTGTGAATATTTAACAATAAAAAATTGAAAAACAGGGCCCCATCTATTTCTACCAAAAATTATAGAATTTTTAAAGTTTGGTTATAATCATCAAATAGTGAATGTTAAAACTAGGGTTCAAATTATTTACAGAAATTTTCCTACAGAAAATTATGATGAATTTTCCTATCACTCAAGCAAGATGTTGAATTACTTTGGGTTTAAAATATACGAGGTCAATGCCTCAGCCAGTTAACTTAGAATAAGACTCTTTTCATGTGTGAATGTGTGGATTCAATGAACTGTCCTCAGCCATGGATGGGATCCTGTCTTCATCTGTTGTAGCTCCAATGCATAATTTAAGGAGGCAGGGAAGAAAATAAGAGCAAGGGATGTTCTACAATGTGTTTATCTCATAGCTTGTAAATATTTTTGCATACTTGTACTATGTAATATCTAGTACAAGACATGGACCACCCATATCTTAGTGGGTCCATTAGGAAGAAAATGCCATAACTGGATATCCACACTGCCAAGAGGCAAGTGGGTCGCCTCCCAAGCAGACAACACATGTGGTGTAGGAACTTGAGAGCGTAGGAACCACTTTTCATGGAGCAGGGGCTGGGAGGCGTTGTGAAGGGCCGAGATGAGACGGGCAGCCATTCCCGGTTCTGATGGGAGCCTCTACAATGAGGGGGTTAGAAATCCAAGTGGATCATATCTGAGTATTAGAGTTACCCAGAGGAGAAAAGAAAGGAATTTTGTTGGAAGAAATTCTTCTGACTGGCACCTGTCTCCTGAGGTTCTGAAAGCTTCATTCACAATCATACGAAAAGAAAATATTCGTCAGAGCTTGATGAGAAGAAATGAGTGTCCTGAACCTTAATCCTTAATCAAGGGGTTTGGTAAAACAGTAATGTATATCAAGATAAATAGCATGTGTTACAAACCAAATAAATGTTTTCACTGAACAATAATATTAGTAAGAACAGACCGTATTTTAGGAAGAACATACTCTGTGCCACATACTTGGCTAAACACTATAGACTCACGTAGTTTCCACTCAGACCTAATGTTTTTCAAAACTCAGTTGGCAATGAAACCTGATTTCAGCTGAACTTGTCTGATGCCAGAACTTCACCTGAATTGCTGTGTGTTTATTTCAAGTCTTTATTTATCCAGGTTAGTTAGAATATCTGTATGTTTTCCCTACAGAATTGTTGATGTGTTTGACAGTGAGATGTTTCCTAAACTCTGTAACAGGGAATTACATAATATATTGTATACCCTCATATATTCCTTATAAGTCTTAATTCTAAAATATATCTAATCTCAGAGGTTTTGGACAGGGGTATAGTCTCTAAATCCTTTTAATAACCTTTGATTTACTACCATAATTGTGTTTATTTTGTGGTTGGGAGACTGAATCAGAGAGGGGTTAAAGTAGTTTCTCTAAGGTCATGCGGCTGATAAGGGCTGGACATAGGACTTGATCTTAGACATTGTGTTACCAAGGTTATGCTCTTAGCCCACTGCTCTCTACTGCTTATATAGATAATGACACATAGTAGAGAAATGACCAAGTTTACAACTAGGATAACGGAAATGCCATCACATAAGAATAAAAAATATGGAATTATGAATAAGCAAAAATAGTTTCTGTTAGATTTTTGACAAGTAGTCTAAAATTCTGAGAGCTACAGGCACAAGAAAGCAATATTGGACAGAAGAGGAAGGGGAGAGGACACCTGTTAGTGGTACATCTAGGGAACCCAGGAGGCTAAAGAAGAAACAATATAAAGGAGATATTTTTGTAACCTTTGTGTCAGAGCCTGGAGAACCCCAAAACTAATGCAGGGGAGCCACAGTCCTTGTAGGTACCAAGAGGCCAGTGAGAATGTGCCTGCTCTGCTCTTCACCTAGAAGGAACTCTTTCCCTTGAAGCAGCCCTTTGCACTGGGAGTATAAGGGTCTCCAGTTTTCTACTAACATCCCTTGCTCTTATTTTATTCTGACAGATAAACAGATGTTGTGTTAAGGAGCATTGTCAATGTAGAATGCTCCTCAAAATGTTACAATCTGTAAAGGTTAGTACAGAGGTAACTAAAGAAAGACAGAAAAAGAGCTTGTATCATGTTAACTATTCATCTCAAAAACATCTCATTGAAAAAGGTGTTTTTCAGTTGTTTTTAATATTTAGAACTATAATATAATAAAAATAAAGGAGTGGGCGAGTGAGTGGAAAGGACTTTCAAACAACAGCGGAGAGGCAAAGGACTCTTTGTAATTTAATTGGTTTCTATGAAAGGGCAGAAGGGCTGCAAGCAGGTGCTGAGGCTGAGCAAGGCGGAATTTGAAAAAAGAGATGCTAAGGGCCATGAGAGAAAGAAGTGTTTTAGAGAGTTCCATTACATCACTATGTGTTCTGGAGTTAAAAGAGTCTAAGGTGAAATAACTCCACAAGAAAGGAAAGAATAACAGTGTCTCCCAGTCTGTGAGCTAAATGCTGGCCAAGTAGAATGGATCGTTTAATACACTCTCTGGAATGGTGTCCAATTTTTTCTCAGGCTATGGAATTAGGAAAGTAAATTCTTAAAACTAAATAAAGTTGGTTATTAGAGTGCAAAAAGTTTCATTTTCCAGCATACTATTATAAACCAATGTTATTAAAAGATAACACTTAGATTATTGTGGTGGCAGTGATGCATCCTGGCACTTACACTGAGCCACAGAAATGTACAGCCATTTTGTCCAGAGAGCAGGAGGTGATGGTAAGACAGGCTTGCTTAACCTTGAGGTGAAGCTGGAGTTAATTTATATCTGGACATTGGGTGAGTTCCACCAGAAACGAAAAAATAACTTCAAAAAGATTTAAACTCTCATTCTCTTTACCCATAGGAAATGACCTTTCTCGAAAGAACTCTGATGAATCTCTAACAGCAAGTTCTTATAAGGCTTACAAATAAGCTCAATGGAGTTTTTTAATCACTATAAAAATGAATTATACTTAATGTAGACAGCTATGATTTAATTACAAAAAATAAATAAATAAATAAATAAATAATGAATTATACTTGCAGACATCAGAATGCCAATTATTTGATCTAAAGTTTCTTTCAGAAAAATTACATTATAAACTACCAGCCTAAAACTGATTATAACCTGGCATTGTACTCATGCTCTATCCTTAGTGTCCAGAAAACATTATTTAATAGAAAAATCAAAACATAACCAGTGTTTCATATTCTACCACATGTGTCAGACATTTTGAGAAGACAGCAGAGTCAGTGTTTTCAAATAGACTCTCAGGATTCATTTTATATGAGAGACTACTTGAATTATGTTGAAACCCTTACCCCCAACAAAACCCTGCTTTCTTCTTGTTCTGGACAGAAGGCAAAGAGAGAATACAGAAGAAGAAATATTTGGATAATGCTTTGTTGGGCAGTTAGCTAGATATAAGTAGGGAGGATGAAGGATGTGGTCAGGCTATTTGGATTGGTTTGGGTCTATTATGGGAACGAGAATGATTAAGATCTTTTAGGTAGGTTGTTTTCAAGACCTTACAAGTGGGTTTCTTTGGGAACAGAGCTAAGACCCTGAGAGACTTCCAGGAATCAGCTGATATTCCTCAAAGTGTGTATAAAACCCTAAACTGCTGTTTCAGGGGAGCCTGAAGTCACTAGGATAGGGCCTGGCTTGCTGCACAAGTTGTTAGTTAACTTGCTTTTTCTTGATAAAATTTTACTTTTTGTTTTTCAATTATTTTGGAACTACCTCAAGTCCCTACACCCCTCTAATAACTTCTTTTGAAGTTAGCACCTCAATATAATTATCTATTTTAACCCCTTGATATCTTCAGACTGCAAAAATAATCTGTGTTCTTGTTATTATTGGGGGTTTTTTCCACGCAGCATCATGCATTTTCTTTTCCTGGGAAATAAAACTTCATTTTTCTTTGCAAAAATAATTCCAATGAATCTGGCCTTAAATTGCCTTGTTCTATGGGGTGGAAAGTAGCCTGCACCCAGTCAAACAGACTGGTGAGACTGGTCAATAACTTTTAGAAGTTATTGGAAAGAGAAGCTTACTTTCTGAGCTGAGAGCATCCAAGGGTCTCTGTACAGTGAGAACCCACGGGAGAATGGAGCCAATGCAGAGAATAAAAGAGCTCAGGGAAGGCTGGTGATGTACTTGTGGCATTCTTTGGATGTAGCACTTCCTGAAAGTGGCTCTTTTACTCTTGTTTTTTTCCATTATATAAATTAATAACTCTTTGCATTTAGAATTATTAATATTTTAAGCAAGTTTATAAGGAGACTTTGTCACAATTTAAAGGTTAAATTTCAGAAATTGTACAGGTAAAAAAAAATGAAAATTGGTATGCTTAACAGTATTTTTTTTAAGTGTGAGGAAAAATGAACGAAAGCAAATTACAGGTCTTAAGACCATACAGAAGTTGCTGTTTGTGGCTGGTAATCTGTTATGCCTGCAAATCAGGTAATCTGAGTTTTATATGGTTAAAAAAGTGAATTCTCTGTGAAAAATAGTTAGTCCTGGCAGGAAGCTAAATATAAGATTCAAACCCAGGACACCAGATTTTGAATCCTACGTCCATTCTTCCGTGAACTTGCTGCGGTAAAAGATGCTCAAGCTCCACATTCAAGCTTCTGACATAAAAGGGCTGCTAAGCTGAAATTTCTGCTTAGCAATCCAATTAATAAAATGAGTGGTTAGACCAGAAACGTTTTCAGACATGGAAGAACTCAAAAAGTGTTAACTCTCATAAGCCTTCTTTTAGGAAGGAAAGGAGGCATGGAAAAAGTAGGTGAAGGAATAAGGAGGCAGGGTCTCAGGCACAGGAGATCCCACACGGGAGCTAGGAAAGGGTACAAGGAGGGTGTCAAAATGGCTGGTGTGTACCAGGCGCATCCAGCCCACTGAGCAGGGCAGAGGGGTGTGGGGAAGGACTCCCCCAAAGCAAAACAAATATATGTTGCAAGGTGAGGATCAGGTGAGGGGCTTGGATCACAAGATGACACCAGACGGCCTATTTCTCATTTCAGGCAATGGTGTGCGTTGGAGAATCCCACGGACCCTCCAAAAGGGCCACTAATGTGTTTCTCAAGAAAGCTGACCTGTGAATACCTGCCACACAGAAGATATCAGTGGCTGAATAAGAAAAGCACCAAGGACATAAAACTGATTCCACCTTTTCCCTGAGCACCTTACTCCTCCTCCAGAGGATCCAGGAAAGGACGATTGAGGAAAGAGCGAAAGGACAGATCTTCCAACCTCTTAACCCTTGTAGGTCTCTGAGCCAAGCCTGGGACAACAGGAGCTTAAGGGAGAAGGGAAATTTTGAATGAGAAATGACTCAGAGGGCTTCAGTTGGAGTTGTCTGGAAATAATATCTGGAAGTAGTCATCATTAACTTTTTCTTCAAATCAAAGTAACTGGAAAGGAAGGGTGGAAGATTTGACAGGGCAGGTTTAAACAGAGATTCCAGAAGTCTTTTTCCACCCTGTTTTTACCCCACTGCGTTCAGACTACTCACAATCTAATGATAGAATCTGCTGCTTGCCTGTTCTGATCATGAATGAATAAATCACCTGTTCTTCTGTTACTCCCACCAATACTCCACCCCTAGGCACCAAATGGAGGTATATATATATGTGTGTGTGTACTACAGTGTTTGATTCAATATATTTGCTGTTTATATCTTCGAGCCTCTGTAAATATCGCTCTATTGTGGTTATACATAGACTACTATGATTTAACTTTTCAATTAAAAAAATCGACAACAGTTTTAGCACAATGAAAATCCCTAATAATCTTCTGAAATGTGTGCATATTTGCTGAAATAAGTGTGCATTCACGTTACTTGTGTTTATGTGTATTATTTGATTGTTTATTTTTGAAATTAATGTGTTGTGTGTTCTTTCTCAGGTACTATGGTTTAATACCAGCATTTAGATTGTTCTTTGCTTAACGTGTAGGTATTTGTGCCAGCTTATTGAGTGAAATACAAAATTTTACAAAGAGGTGGCCAACACAAAGAGAATATTTTGTAAATACTTTGTAAAGTTTTGTAAATAGAGGTACATTTACCTACCATTTTCCATTTTTGCTGTGTATGGTGGCTTTATGGATGAGCACCCCATAGAGTGAATCTTTTTATATATCTTATCCTGTAGCTAAGTTTTAACAGTTCTGCATCACTTATTTTCCGTGGCCACAGAAACAAATGGATAATAGGTAGGTAGGTGGTAATTAGACAAATAGGTAAGAAGATTTGTATTTAGCAATAAATAAAAATATTATAAAAGTAGTATGATTTATGTAAAATTATAATAAGTTACTTATAGGATTGTTGTGTAGATTTATTGAAATAATTTATACAAAAATAATGTCTATTTAATAAGTGCTCAATAAATGTTTGTTTTCAGAATAATATACACTACGTTATTCTCTCTTTTCATAGCACATTAAGAAATAAGAATTTTAATTATCTAAAAAAGGAAAGCACCATCTTGGGACTTAGAAAACCTAATTTTCAGTTCTAGCTTTTGCAGCCAGCTAACTTTTTGACTCTTACCAAAATACTCTTCCTCAATAGGCTACAATTTCCTCATCTAGATAATTAAAGGGGTATACTTTCTCTCTGGTGTCTACTTCAGCCTTAAACTTCCCATAATTTAGTTCCTTTAATAGTTTTGCAGTCAGAAAAGGGTTATAAAACTGAAATCATTAAAAGAGAAATTTCAAGGCAAAGACCAAGTTAAGGAAATGCATTTTCCATCGCCAAGTAGGCAACAGACTTGGGCAAAACAAATTAAACCATAGTTCAGGGTTGTTACATTTAACAATTATTTACTGAAGACTTAGTCCGAGTAAGGCTTTTCATAAAAGACTAGGCTCAGCACTACAACACAAAGGGATTACTGCAAACTTGGGGGACAATATCTCTAGTAAATTTCTGCATTTATTAATAATTTCTCAGTAAGGCAGTAGCTACAGCTTCTTATCTGTATAGCAGTAGCATTTAGTATAGCTTTAGCACCATCATCTTAGGCTGCTCAAGGAACTACATGCTATTCGAGAATGTGTTTTTCTCCCTGGTAACATTTGGATAGAAGTCCATCTGCCCGTGGCTGCCTCTGCAGCAGCTGAAAAACCGCTTCTGGAATGCTTCCAGCTCTTGCCTCTGGGCTGATTTCTAACAGATGTCCTACCTTTGTGAATTCCTCCTCTTTACTTCTGCTGTTGTCCTTTCCATTAACATAAGAAGTCTCTCAGCCACGCAACCTGCCTGTGGAAAGCCAGGTAGCCCAGTGGATGGGAACACACTTGGATTAACATTTCCTGTTCCTGCAGACACCAAACATGTAATACCTCATTGCAGCTTGCACGCTCTGCTTCAGAATTGCTTGTAAGGAGCCAGGCAGTTGCATAGGTTTAAAACAATGTCTTTCGGGCCACAGAACCACAGGACTGACATTAATGCATCGGGACGGATGTAACGTGTAACCATTAAAACACTCCACAACTGACCACCCAAAAAATTTACCTGGGATAAAGAAAGTACTCAAGAGAAGGGTTTGAAACATTCCAGAGAAAAACTGTATTTTCTCTCTTTGGAATTATACAACTTCTGATGAGGATTGACTCAAGACTCCCATTTTTAGGAAGGTCTCATAAACGCTAGCAAAAGTGGGCCAAAAGTTAAAATCGTGCATGTTTTTTTCATGTGGCACACAATTTCATCTGGTAAATGCTGTGTTCTCCCACAGTTTGACAATAAGTACAAAGCTAAATAAAAATGGAAATTATTTTGCAAGCTTTCTTCCAACTTAAAAATATGACAGAAAGACACCTTGGGACTTACTTTACAGATACAGATTCTTGAAATTCTTTATTCTTTTATCAGCTCTGTTGCCCAAGGGGAAATCTGTACAACAGGCATCTTATGTCTTTAATAATGAAGCAAACTACTATAGCTCAAATCTTTCAAGCAGCTACGAAACCCAATTGTGTGTAGGGAATGTCAGAAGAGTTTGTTCTACTAGAGCTATAAATTCAGCAACATTCAAGGGTTAGGTTCATTTTAATCAAAGGCAGAAAGGCAAAACTGATGAAAACTGTTTAAAAGATATTCCACGTGGACTAAGTTTGAGGAATATGTCCCATGAAGCAAATACCTTCCTTATAAACTAGAGAATTCTAGAATACTCCCTGTACTTTCTTTGTTTAGAGGATCTAACTCCATAAGACTTCTCAAAGCAATCGAAATTCCATCCTTCTTTTAAAAGGAAAACATATTATTTTTTGAAAGTGTCCTGTAAAACTTTCTCTAAGTAAAATATTTCTTCTGTGCAGATTTTTTCTGAAATCTGCATTTCAGATTGAAATAAAACTGCAAAATTAGAATTAGTAAATTCGATATTAAAGGTTTTGCTTCTAATGGTGCTTTTTATGTGAGACAACACATATGCCTTATTGGCAAAGAATGATGATTAAAGGCTGCTATCAAAGTGGACACATAAAAGATAACTATAAAAATAATTGTGTTTAAAGCATCAAGTATCGTTTTTAGGCATCATTTCCTTATGGCCTACTTGAAGTTTCAAGTTGATGTCATATTAAGCAATATCCTTGGAGAGTCAAAATAATTTCAGTCCAAAAATATCCATTTAAGCTACCACCAATTCAAAGCCTATTTGATCAATAAGTAACCTTAAAAAAATCCGTTCAATTGAAAAAATGTATGATTTTAAAGAAAAGGAGCTAGCTCACTTAGATATCTTCACATGTGAGACCTGGGCAGCATGAGCATTGTACACTGGTAAGAGACAAGCTGTCTTTAGCTGGGTCAATTAGAGAAAACCACTGAAACTATATTTGGGTGCTGTGGGGGAGCTGAAACATCATATGAGATCTTGGCTAATGCGCTTTTCTAGTTTTAAGGCTCTTCACAGATCTACATATCATTTGACAACAAACCTTCAAGGCAAAAATCCAAATAACTCAGTGTAAATATTGCTCAAAACAATTCTTTATTTTAAGCGATTTATCAGATCTATGATTTATCATAGTTATAGTTTTTATAGTTATCTTTTATGTGTCCACTTTAATAGCAGCCTTTAATCATCATTTTTTGCCAATAAGGCATATGTGTTGTCTCACATTCTTTATTTTAAGCGATTTATCAGATCTATGATTCCTTCAAGTTATCTTTTTTTTTTTTCATAATTTTCAAATGGTAAACATTATCCTGAAGTATTTGGATTGCACAAATGAAATAACTCAAAATCCTACTTCTGGAACTTAGTATATTAGAAAAATACCCTTACTAAAAACTTTTTTTTTAAATGAAGTTCTAAAATGCATGCTTATTTGACTTTCTAATTCAGAACAATTTAGAGGCAGAAAATTAGAAGGGGCATGACCATACTGACAGGCCATCAGAGAGCAGCAAGAAATGACAGCTGACAGCCTGATGGCGGGGGCAAGGCAGGGGAACAGTCAAATGCACAAACTCATTGTAAACAGTAAACACAACAAACTGACCCAAGAATTTAAAAAGCATGGCAGCTTGAAACAAATTTCTCCCCCAATAATTACTTTACTATGCACTGTACAATTGATATGCACAATTATGACCCCAGGTAATCAGGAAAACATTAAATTATGCACATATATAACCTTCTCCAGTAAGGCAGAAAGTGTGTAACACAACCGAGAAATATTCCCATAAAAATAATTCGCTTATTTTTTTAAAGAATCAATAATCCATTTAGTAAAATATCTCATTCCCAATGATGTCAGACCTGGGAGACCTAACTATGCTAACACTAAAATTTAAAGGACTCCCTGTGATTGCCAGACGCTGACTGACAGGTCAGGAAACAAAAGAGAAAACAGATCATGTATTTGTAAGCTTAAAAGTAACATACTACTATGATTGTACTGTTTAATATCTTTAAAATATTTCTTTGAATATTTGAAAATTTATTTTCCTCTCCCTTCTGGTTCATCATTTACATTGTTTCCAGTGATAGGCTCATGAAAATTATGTGTTTTGGATGTTTAGTAGTGTAAATAAGTAAAGACCAGAAATAACTTTCATCAGAATGATATATATTTCTATAGATAGCTTCTGCTGTTTTTGTTTTTTGGTTTTTTTTGTTTTTCTGGGGACAGGGTATTGTTCTATTGCCCAGGCTAAAATGTAGTAGCAGTAGCATGAGCATAGCTCAGTGCAACCTCAAACTTCTGGGCTCAAGCAATCCTCCCACCTCAGCCTCCTAAGTAGCTGGTGCTAACAGCTGCAACACAATATCAGTGTTATTTATTTTATATATATATATATATATATATATATATATATATATATTTTTTTTTTTTTTTTTTTTTTTTTTTAAGTTTTTGTGAAGGTGGGTCTTGCTATGTTGCTCAGGTGGGTCTTGAACACCTTGGCTCAAGTGATCCTCCTGCTTCAGCCTCCCTACGTGCTGGGATTACAGCCGAGAGCCACTACCCTCAGCCCCATTCTCTTGATGCAGTAGTGTTTGCCTTTGTAATTCCTTAGCTGTGTCT
Source organism: Loris lydekkerianus (assembly GCA_963574355.1). Taxonomy (NCBI): domain Eukaryota; kingdom Metazoa; phylum Chordata; class Mammalia; order Primates; family Lorisidae; genus Loris; species Loris lydekkerianus. Next base: position 24,472 of record CAUYPK010088363.1, on the reverse strand, counting down.
TTTCAGGGGCATTGGTTTAATTCCAGGCAGGAATGATTGCCTTCATGGTTACAAAATGCCTTTAGCAGCTCCAGGCTAACGTGACCAAAAATCAAGATGTGTAGCAGACCAGAGAATATCTTTTCTCTTGATTCTCTCTTATACTCAGATCTTTCTTCTGTCCTCCTCAAGAACATTCCCTTCCATTTCACTGTCATGACTTACAGTAATCTTTAAACCTGGACCTGCAGCCAGCAGAGTGCCATTCACTGATTGGCTTGGGTCTGGGCCACAGTACTATTCACGATGTTAAATGGCATAGGATTTCCCTGAGGTAAGGGAGCCCACCTCAGAGGTTGAATGGATGAGATGACTCTGGAGGAGTCAACACCTACATGAAAACTGGGTTATTATGAAGACGAAGGGCAAAGGGAATGCTATGTGGAAATAAACATTGTTGCATTAAAATGGGCATTGTCTGTATAGAACCTTCCATCTCCTTTAGATTCTTTAGTATAATTTGCCATCCATAATACAAATATTTTGATTTAAAGCTTTTGGCTAACAATGACCAGAATCCATTTGGATTGTTTAAGCAAATGAGAAAACGTTTGAACATATATAGTTATTTATTGTTTTTTTGTTTATTTGTTTACTTTTTTCCAGAACAGCACCCTTTCTCCTTCCTGAGAAAATGTTATTAATGGGAACAGCCTTATTTCTATTTTTTACATGCACTTACTTTTCTAGCAAGGAATGGTGGAAGGGTGAGCATTCAATGCAAACTCAGCCAATTATAGTTCCCTATGTCCCTGCCTAGATTGTGATTGGTCCAGGGGATAGTTATGAGACCCAAGACAAATTTGGCCACTTTCCAAAGGGTTTTGGAGTGTGGGAGTTGGGTGAGGGGCATTGAAAAATGATTTTGTTTCATCTTGAAAAACTGTGTATGCTCAAAGTTAGTATTGGTCATGTTTTCACCCTATGAAGGAAACAATTTTCAGAGCTAAAGCCAGAACTCGAAGAATAGCAGAAAGATGGAACAAAAGAATTTTCAAGGCATCCTAGCACCTGATTCTGGTTGTCCCCAGCAACGTTTTGACCTTTCCCATTTGTTTGCATAGACAGTTTCTGGTAGAATGTTCATCCCTAGTTACTTCCATAACTATTGGTTACATATTATCAATTTGCTTTCCCAAAATTTTCTACTAATTTATACTGTTACTGACATCATTCATCATAAATTAGTATATACAGTATGTGTTATTTAAAAGATTACATAATGAATACTTGGAAGAGTATCACAGGAAAGTAGTGATGGAAAAAGAAATCTCCTAAAAGACAATACATAGCCTTTGGAGTCAGGCAAATCTAAATCACTTCTTCCTGCTTACAAACCCTATAATTTTTGGACAGTTACCTGAGCTGCAGGCACTCTCATTATTAAAATGGGCATATTAATGCCTAGCCAGTGTTCAGTTAAAAACCTAGTATTTAATTAATATCTCTTCCTTTTTTTCCTGGAAGGTAAAGATCTATTTTATTTCTAATTTAACCACAAATTGTTTTATCTAGGGACCTCATAATACCCACCTCTCTGTACATCATTTTAATTTTTCCTAAGAGATTTAAATCTTTCTTTAAAATCTCATTTTTGATAATGTTTAATAACTTTGGATTTTTAAACATTATTATATCTTAATCAAATTAAAAGTGAATAATTTATATCTATGCAAAGAAGTGGATTTTTCTTTTTTTTCTTTTTGGAAGACAGAGTCTTACTCTATCTTAGCCCAGGCTAGAGTGCAGCGGCATCATCATGGCTCACTGTAACCTCAGACTCCTGGGCTCAAGTGATCCTACCTCAGTTGCCCAGGTGGCTGAGGTAATGTGGGTGCCACCAGGCCTGGCTAATTTTTCTGTTTTGTAGAGACAAGGACTCACTATGTTTCCCAGGTTGGTCTTGAAATCCTACTCGCAAGAGATCCTCCCACTTCAGCGTCCTGCAGTGCTGGATTATAGCCACGAGCTACTACACTGGCTACCACACCCAGCTGGCTCTCATTTTTATAAATTAGCACTTAGAGAATAAATAAGCAAATAGTACTTGATATTTTTCAATTGTTCTTTGAACCACTCATGAGTCTGATTTTATTTGGCTGGTACCATTAAGTCAAGTACAAGGTGACAAATCTACATGGGACTTTGGTATTGCCAAGAAAATCATTCCAATTGTCAATTCTAGAAAGAAACTCAGACAAATAGGCTCCCCAGAAAAAATGAGTTTATTTGGAAATAGCAGAGGGTTGCAATCTGAGATATAGGTGCTGTATGGATCATACGCATGCCCAAAGGGATGGGGGCAAAAGGGATATGTTTAAAGACAAAGAGAAGTCTACATGAGCTGCTTAAAACAAAGTCCATCAGTCATGGAAGCTCACTGTGGGCCTTGGCATTTGTTCTAAGATGGAGACACCACTACTAGATAGGTGTCCCTGTGCAGGTGGCTAGCTGGAATACTGCAGTCATGAAGTTCTTGTGAAAACTCACGTAACTAGTCTAGGTGAAGACTTGTTTTGTACTTCTAAGTCCTCTAACAGGAATATATGCATGAGAGCTGTCCTCCCAACTCCACTTTGTTAGGATTTGACATAAGTGACTCTATTTTGGTACCAGCGACTTTTGCACAATTTTTATATCCTCTTTGCTTCCTTTGATAACACTTTGCTGCAATAAATTTATATCTTTGGGGATTTAGGAGTATGCTTAGAGAAATGGAAAATCTACTTGTGTGAAATCATTGGTTTTGTGAAGTTCCTAATTATATACTTGAAATGTATACAACCTTGTAAATGTCATGTTTTAATGAACTTTTATAGTAAAATCATGAATCTGTATGATTTATCAGAATTCCTATATTGATAGCTATGTCTTTGTAGATTTTATTCTGACTTAATTTGCAAGCTAGATAGGAAATATTCATTAGTATATTCTTGTTGTTTGAATTATTTTTAAGGATTTAATGAATCATTTCAGTAAGTTTGCTTTAATTCAAAGAGAATACATTATTTTTTAGCCTTAAATTTTAAATTTATATGTATGCTCACTTCAGAAAAGCACCTTAATTATTTAAAGCTTTCCTTAACATATGCAGATATGAAACAATAGTTTTTTGAAAGCCGAAACATTTTTACATCAGAAGAGACTAGAAGAAACGGGTAAGAGTAGACATATTGCTGTTTTTCATTTCCTTACATGCATTTGTCAGCTAAAGGTTACTTTTAAGGTCAAGAAAACTTGTACGCTAATCCCTTCTGATGAGTAAAAGAATATTGTAATACTCAGAATAACAGAGAAGTGTGCAAATACGATGGTACATTTAATTTAAGGCTTCTTTCTTATTTTTATCTGTTTTAGGGGTATACAAATGTATAATCTACAAACATACACACACAGAGCTTAACACTTATCCTTAATTTTTTCATTTACCTAATATTTTTTAAAGAGGGAGCAAATTTTTTCAGTCCTAAATCTCTTTGTAATGATTGTACTACTATTAGGTTTCAAGGAAGTTGCCTGTGACCTAAAATGTCAGGGTTTCAGTCAGTGACCTGGGTCCTCATGAAAAATGACCAGACACCCCAAGGTAAGGGAAGCACAAAACCCAAGTTTATCAAGGAAGAGAAAGATAGGTTTACAGAGTAAGAAAGTTTATAAAGCAGAATACATTTGCCGTCAGCAGCGAATGGTCTTCCATTGACAGGGCAAGTAGGCAAAGAGGCCACGGCTACGGCCTGCGATGCTCTTTTGTACCATCTGGGTCAGGCCTCCGTCTTAGTTCAGAGCCACCTTGGAACCAGAGCCTTATTGTAGATGCAGACCTCCTTTGAGGCCCTCCGAGACCCCTGTGGGGGTGTGGACTGTATGATAATTAGTCTTAAGGCTGTTCTACATCAGGACTCCCATGTACCCGATGCTAGGCTAGACAGTCTGCTCATCCTCTTGCAGTTGGCACGCCAAGTTCTGATCCATAGATTGGTAGTGGTCCCTCCTCCCAGGTGTAAGGAATCACTTGGGACAGAATTAAGGTGGGTGGCACTGAGACTCTGCCCTCCTTTCTAGGAGACCCATTCCTAACTACCTACCTAACGTGGCAATACTTAATTTGGAAAGCCTCGAGAGGCTTTTATTCTAGGAGGAAAAGGACAAGATATTGCATAGGCTAGAGGTTTACTCAAGAAACTAGTTGTTAGGGGAAATTGGACGGAGTGGACTGCGAAGTGACTTTACCCTAAAATAAGCAATTTAATTCCCCTTCCATTTGAAGTTTATTCTTCTCTGGCAAAAAACACAACACACTTGTATACACATGAACACGCACAGAGTAGTTACAGACACTGTGGCCCACTGGGCATTTGTAGGTTTTCAGACAGTGGGCAGAAATACCAAACGTGAAAGATGTTTTTATTTTCTTCTCAAAATCTGTTTTCAAATTTGAGGCATGTGATCAGGTTAACAATCACAGGTATTCTTGTACTGTGTCTCAAATGGCTAAAAAGACATGGCAGATTCTGGTTTACATTCTGGAGTTCTTCTTTATTGGCATCATGGGAGCTTTGCAAGGGAGGTAAGGGAATAAGTTTTTTGGATGAAGGCAAAAAAAAGCTAACGGTCACTGAGAAACTACTGGCCTCAGAAGAAGGTCAGTAAGAAAGAGACTGAAAGAATGACATAATGTTGGATCTTGGCCCACAGGGGCAGCAGTGACTAAAGTATCAATGCTTTAAAAGTTTCTGAGAGCAATAGAAGGAAAGAATGGATTTTTCACAAGGGCAAAAGAAAAAATGTTGGGAGACTGCAGTCTTTACAGCATAATGAAAATGATTAACTTCTGTTTTGCAGGTGTGAAGGGCATCATGTGAAGCTTACTGGGTATGCGGTCCCCTGTCTGAGCGGAGTATCAGGTGAGGCCATTTTCCTGTTGTTTGCTAGCCTCCCACGTGTTGGCTTAACATAGATACATTACCTTTTAATGAAGAAATTCATCGAACAAGGTGGCAGAGCTAAGTAAACACACTGAGCATTTTATTACTCATTAGAGATATTTGCTCATTTGTAAGGTGGGCATCTGAGTGTGTTTTCACTTCTGTTTTCTTCAGCTAAGTCATAATGCTCAATGGAGTCTTCCTTGAACATGTCTCACGTTTTTACATTCTTCTTCAGTCCCTTTTTCTCAGCAATAGTTCGGTTGGAAATCTTTTGTAACTGTTTTCTTCAACTCTTTTCTTTCTCCCCTCCAGATCATTTTTATGCATCAACATGGTTAATCTTTTGAGAAAAATGATGTCATCATCTAATTCCATCGCTCAAGAATGTGCACAGTATTGATTCTCCACCGGGTAAACTACTCAGTTCTATTAAGCCCTTCATAAATCTGCGTCTCACCTTCTTCTCTCCCACCCCCACTCAAGCATGATCTGCTGTCCTCTGCTGATGCTCTCTGTCCTCTGGCATGCGAGGTTCATGCTCACACTCAGCCTCTCCTGATGCTCTTTCATTGCTTCTGTTGACCTTGCTTTTCCCATCAACAAATCCAAATTCTGCCCTGCCTTACTACCAAATTATAACCTTGTCTCAAAAAAAGGAGAAATGATTTGAAATATTCCCACCCACTGTGACCTCTCCCTTCTCTTAATTTTATGCATAAAATCATTTTGTGTGTGTGTTTCCAAATAGATTTTAAGATATTTGAGGGAAGGTGACATCTTCCTTCCCTTAATCCGCTTCTATTGTGCTAAGGGACATGAGATGGTTGATATATTGGCAACTTGTCATAGCTGATGTCGTGTTCTTACTATGCCATTAAAAACATAACACATTTCTTAAAAGATTGACTGGATATTTTTTAAGAAATTTCATCAAATGTTGACTTCTTAGGATTATAGTTTTTATGTTGCTCAATTCTTTTCCATATCAGTATTTGACAAAAGTATTGCCCCTTCTGGAATAGTCACCTGTTGAAATCAGTTTGTAATAAAGCCATCACTGAAATTATCAAGGCCAGAGCACAAATGGATGTTGATTACAGGTGGATGTTAACTTTCATACAGCAAGTTTTGACTATTCCATTTGCAATGTCTCCATTAAAGATATCCTAGTGACCTCAGCTTCAAGCCTAGGGAAAGTCAATTCAATTTGACTTTCATAACTTAGAAAGGCCAGGCGTTAGTCTACTCAGTTCTGTGGTGGAAAGTAACATTCAGAATCATATGAAGGTCACTCATGAGGAAAAACGCCAGCTCAATAAAAGAAATAAAAAATGAATAATTTTTAAAGTGATGCATAACATACCATTTCGTTGCAGTTAATTCTATTTTCCACCTCTTTACTATAAGACAGTCCAAACATAAGAAATTCTAATTCTTTTCATACACTGGAAAACATTTTTATGAGGAATTAAGTGTGAAAGTGACTTAGGTTCAAAAGTAATGAAATTATTCCTATGGCTTAAATTTCTACTGTAGACAATTTAGACAAACTAAATCGCTATAGTCATAGGAAAGAAAGTCAGGGGACCACACATTTTAGGGGAGAAGACAACCCCCTTAATTTTGTGTAGCCTTTGCCCAGGCGACTGCTTTGTTCTCCTTTCTTATCTTTAGTAAGTTAAAGTTATCTGAATACATGTACCTGTTTCTTCTCCTGCAAAATGAAATAGTTAAATCCGATCAGCCGTTCCAGTGTGAGCCACTACCTAACAAAAATTTGGTTATCATCTCCATATGTTGGAGTCAGTGAACTTTACTTTTGTAAAGTAAATAGGTAAAATATCAAGGGATTAACTGTATGTTCGGGTTCAAATTCTTCGGTGGGAAAAGTTATTTGTTTGCACGAAAAATTTGTTGAACATGTTCGATGTATAACTATGTATGCATTGCTTTGTGCTGTGAAAAAAGAAACCAAGCTGTAAAAATACAAGGAATTGAGCTTGAAGGTTTTATAATAATATAGTTAGGGACATAAAACACATAAATATGAAGTGTTGGTAACAATGCAACAATATTAGAGATAAGTCACTGGGAAAGATTATACACTATGAGTTCAGGGGGAGGGAAATCTGGGGGTCAAGAGATAAAGTTCATGTTGGCTATTATGTGGAAATCTAATATGTGCTTATGTACTAGATGCTTTTCTTCTCTCCTTTAAGGAAATTTAAAGTGGGCTTTGGGCAGAGAGACTTCTAGCATAAAAGGGGATAAAAATCTGAGGTCTGCAATGGTGATTAACAGACTGCAGGTGGGTCAGGGAGAGCAAAGAGAAGCTTGGAAATAAGAGGGATGTGGAAATTAACTGGGAAGGGAATGTGAAAACTTAAATATTACCAATCCCTGCAGTGCAGCCACATTTTGTCCCCCTAAGGTCTGTTCATCAGCTCATTTGCTTTGTTGTTTAAAGATACCTGTTCGGGTTTCGAAAGCATCATTAGGGAAGTGTATTTTCCTTGCAGCTTTATTCAGCACATAAATGACAACCACCACATCCAAAGCACTTTTTAACCAAACTTTTGACTACTGGTAAATGGCTACATACCCCAGGAGTGCACATGGAGAGGTGTGGGGCTGTGCCTAAACAGGTATGTTCTGTGTACATGTTCACACGAAAGGTTATCTCTCACCCTTCACTTCAGCCAGTTCTTCTTCATGCCGAGCCTCTTTGCTGCCCACTGTTCTCTTTTTGTCCTCTCTCACTGCCACCTCATTGTGCTAGAGACAGTGTTTTCCCATTTATAAACCAAAGATTATATTCTGGAAACAGTAATTATGTACAAAAATGATTGCTACAACAACTTCAACCACCATGCAGTGTCCTCAGGTTGATTAGCTCTTTATTTACACCTTTTTACAATATACCAAGTTTCCAGTTCTTAATCTCTAATAATTAATTCTTATATAAGGTAAGTAAATAGTGTTGATCAATCTCTAGTTTAGGATTATGATCCCATATGTAAAAGAATTAAATTATATTTATGCGCCTTAGAATTTAATCCAAGTTAGATTTCTTTTCTTTAATCTAATATTTTCCCCAAGTTGTTTCAATAGAAGAATGGTGGATTAATTGATATAATTTACATATGAACATTCAAACCAGAGTCACACCCATTCATTGTTTATCAAGAACCTTATGCACAAATGGAAATCATTATGTTGAAAGATTCTTGTAACTTGTTCTGGCTCACTCACCATAAAGCACCAACCTATTGCATTTTATTTCTTTAAGGGGGGGAAAAAAAGAGGCAAACTCTCCTTTGTCTCACAATAATTTTTTTTTTTTTTTTTAAGCTCTGGGAAAATCTGTTTAGTGGAAAAGAAATAGAAATGAAATTACACTAAATAATGTCAAAAAAATGAGCCCACGGAGGGGGGTAGGGAGGGAAGCTTTTCAGGAACAAAAGCAGAAGATTGAGCTGTCTGACAATTCTAAGAAAGAGGGTAAACACATGCAGAGCTGAAGAGGCACACTGGAGTTGTATGAATATAATTACATATGTGAACTTAAAAATGAAGCATTTGACATTGAAGAGTATTCACTGACTACCTGTAAAGACAAATTCTTTTTTTAAACAAAAAATTACTGGCACTCTTCAATAAACTTGTTATTTGTCCTCACCCTGTCCTACAGTCTCTATATGTTCTCAATTCTTTTAATCTGGTTTTTTATTCTTCTCACTCAGACATGCTTTTTTGTAACAATAAAAGATCACGTTCTTGCTTTACCACCTGCTATATCACCATCTTTCTAGAAATACCGCCATTCCGTTCCTCCATTCCACCTCTCAGGAATGTTCTTAGCTAAGAACTGTAATAGAAAAGGAAAATCACACAAATTCAGCTTAATTATGGGTCACATTCATGTGATCGTACTTCCCAGATGAGGTAAAACAACTGCTACACTATCCCTACAGGCGTGTTTTACCAAGTCCTAAGGGGAACCATGGGAAGGTAAAACCTAGTAAGAAACACAAGTTCTCTGCTGGACACTCCCTTCTCCTCTCAGGGCAGTGACCTCTCCACCGTCCTTCAAGGTGAGGAGAAGCGCTGATGAAGCCTCTATCAGTTTCCCTCCTCATCACCCACAAATCTGAGCTGAGACCTCCTCCTCTTCTCTGCCTCTCCGGGACACCCACCGTTCCTCATGTCCAAGTCACTCTCAATTTGTTCTTTGACTCCAACCCTTGCTGCCACTTCTTCTGAACTACCATCTTCAATATTTATCTCCCTAATAGTTCTTTCCTTGCAGTAAATATATAGTCTCTTTTGCTAAGAAAAGACACTATGATTTCTTTTTTCTTATGTTATAAAGCCCTCCTTTCTTTTCCTATAAAACTTCGAAAATACAGCCCTGTTGACTAGTCACTGATCATTCACTTAACAAATGTTTCCAGCTTCCTTCTCCTCCCATTTCCCTGATTTTGTTGCCCGTTCTCTCTTAAAGACTCATCACGGACATTCTAGAAAGGAGATCTAATGTTTTTTGATTTAGGACTTGCCTTACTTCTCAGCAACATTTCTTATCACCGCTTTCCTTTTGTTATTGTGGTAGCTACTATTGTTCTAAAAACTCACTGCCCTTTGTTACATAATGTTGAATTTTCTAGAGTTTTTTTTTATGTCTCTTCAAATGTTACCATCTACCAGTCTCTTGGTTTATTATCTTCTCCACACCAAATACTTGGGAGTTCTTGGAAGGGTCTGAGTGCAGCAATTTATCTCCTATTCTCATTTAACATCTCTGTGGATGGTGTACAGATTTACACCCCTGGTGCCTCAGTCTTCTGAGAGATAGATGAAAGTTTAACAGCCTGCTGAATATTTCCACATGAATTTGCCTCATGCACCTAAAATTCCAATGGTTCACATCAGTTTCCTCGTTGTTCCTCAACTTTTCCACTATCTGTTTCTGTTTCAATTATTGGCATAGCTATTTTTCATCTATAAAATTTAAAGGTATCATTGATTTTTATTTTCCTCTCAATTATTATACCTCACACAAGTATAGAACTCTACTGATTGTTAATCCAGATAGTTCTTGCTTTGCACAGTTCCAATTTGCAAGGATCCGGTCCCTATGTTTTAGTTAAATAATACCAGTCTCAAACAATGCACTTCAAATTTCAGTTACCATGATAGACAGAGGGTGCCAATATTTGTATACATATTTTAAGAAAGAAGAACAATGTATTAAAATTGTAATACTCAATATATACCAGCAATAAAAGATGAATACAAGTCACATTGAGCACCTCTTGTAATTGCAGAAGCCAAATGTGACTTGGGTATTATAACTTTAATAGTTTTTTCCTTTTTTAAAATGTGTGTACATTTTTTAGCATCCTTTGTTGTAATTGAGCAAATGCACATAGAAATACCCTTGTTGCTAGCTCTAGAGTCCATAAATCATTATGTAAATAACAGCTGTGAATATCATGATAATAACAATGCTTCTGTCAAAATATGTTGTTCCCCAGGTGTATGATATTCCGTTCATGCACAGACTATGGGAAGTTGTGTTGACTCCTCATTTCTCATGATAAACCCACATGCCAATTTACAAAAATAGATAATTGGAAGAGAGAAATGGCCAACAAAGATGAACGTGCAGTAAAGAAAAATGATAAGTAAGAATGGTTGAAGGGAATCAAATCAAAGTTAACTGATGTTATAGAAGAAACAGCTACCATGGATTGCGGATATAGCCAACAATGAAGAGACTTTAGATATGTAAACAGATATTCCTAGTTTGCTGAAGGCAAGGTTGGTTGTGACAAAAAAGGATGAGGGTATTCCATAGATAGTGATCTTGGCAAAAAGCTTCACATTAAAGGAATTCTCAGAGATACTTCATAGCACTGAAAGTTCAAAGTATGTAATACATGCATAAAACGTTGGAAGCTGATCCAAACTTAGAAAGGAACATGGCAACATATCAAGACATACACAAGATGTTCCCTCCAGGTAGAAAGTTATATGATATAAAAGTAAGCACTATTCAAACTATTCTTGATATAATTCCTACAAAGAAATAAAAAAAGTTAATTGTCAGTGTTTCTAACAGTTTAAATTGTTGTGTACTCAATTAGTGTTAGTGTAACCCCCCCCCTTTTTCTTTCATATTCCTATAGGATTTTAACTGACATTTTTTAACACTCTGAAAAAAAAGTTTTTAAATCTTGTAAAACAATTATAATTTGTATTTTCTATATTTAAGGTCATTTTGTAAGACTGTGGTTTGCACAGTTACTTTGATGACTCCTCAATACTCTGCAAAGTGAAGCCTGGGTGTACCGCCAACTCAGGTTTGGCAGTCTCCATACGTGTCCAGCGCCATCTGCTGGGTGTTCTTTCTCAGGACCTTCCTGATTATTAGAGAAAGGACATCAGCATATGGCAGAGGGGAGTGGCTTTATGGCATCCTCCTGAGAACCACTGTCTTTGGTGTTGCACAGAGCTAACATTATTAGCAGTGGTTTTTCTGTAGTTCTAGAATTTCTGGGAATTATGGAAGTCAGAAGTAACTTCCCAACCAGTGCTGTGCCAGCTTTTCCATCATTTGTCTCTATGCCCTTATAATAAATCACTTTGTATTTGTAATACCTCTAGTGATATTTTCCTGACTGATAGATTATTTGGCACCAGAAACACTTTCTATGTCAAGAAGCATCAAAAAATAAGATTTTGTATTATTTCACCTAGAGAGATTTGAAAGCGGTAGTGATTTCATTACCAGTGGAAAATGAGATGGCTGTCCATGAAACACAGTGGCAAAACAGTTGCTTAAACTGTCACCTGTGGTTGCCTGGAGTAGAGAGCCTAATGAAAGCAAATGTGGAGAGCGCAAGTGATTTTTGGAAAAGAATGACAAGGAAGCGATGAGCACAGGACTGCAGGGGAAGATGCCTACACTGAATTTTTTTTTAAAAATGAAAATGCTCAGGATTTTAAATTCATAGCTCAAGGCATGATCAGAAAACTAGAATGCCTAAACTTGGACTGAAATAATCTTTTATCTCAGAGCCTTGGACTGATAAATCAAAAAATAAGACCCAACTTTGATGCTGCAGATTGAAAAATTATAATGCTAGTTTAATTTACTACCTCAACAGTTCTCTTCAGTAAAAGGAAGCTGCATTAAGGTATAATTGACAAATAAGTGAAAGTTGCATGCTTATTTATAATGTATAACATAATGCTTGATATGTACTCATTGTGAAATGATTAAATCAAGTGAACTGACAAACTTCACAAACATACTTCTTTTTTTGGTGGTGAGTGCATCTTAGAATGGGTATAGGTGATTGCACTAATGTACACAGCTATGATTTAACAATAAAAAAAAAAAAGATCTACTTTCTTAGCAATTTTTAGTGTGCAATACACTGTTATTAACCACAGTCACCGTGCTGTACAATAGATGTCCAGAACTTACTCCTCCTGGCTGACACTTCAACTAAAACCTCCCACCCCCACTACCTCCAACCCAGTCCCCAGAAACCATCATTTACTCTCCTCTCCTTTATGTTCAACCTTTCAGTCTCCACATGCAGGCGTGATCATGCAGCACTATTTGTCTTTCTAAGTGAGGAGCATAGGAAATTTAAGTAAAGGAATAAATACAAGATAGGGGTAGAATCCACAAAAATTTTAAAAACATGGTAAGGGTGAATTAGAAATATAAACAATCATTCCCAGCTCTTGTCATGGCTGAGATAGTAAAGAAAATGAGTGATGTGCTGAAGAGTCAGACAACAACAACAGAATATTATCACCAAGAGGCAAGACATCCAACAAGGCTAAAAGAGAGAAGGCGAGAGACAAAAAGAGAGAAAGACTGGAAGATAGTGAAGAAACGCAGGTAGATGGTGCCCCCAGCATGGGCTCTCAGCCCACTTCCAAGGGGTGACGGAGAGCAGTCCTCCAGTCTCAGGCCTCACACTCACATCTCACAACAAAGTGGGGGCACTGCATTGTCCAATTGGCTTCGCTTGCCCCTCTCCCCAGCTGAAGACATTCAGGTCCACTTAAAGACAAACAGCACAAAGGAGAGAGCCTGGGTGACCCCAATCTAGAGATCTCTGGTGATCCATTGTGCAAATGATACAAAAGATGGCGGAGTTAGGATGAGTACAGCTAGACTTAAGGGGGTTAGCAACCCTCATTTTTCACAGCTTAAGACTGAAAATGTGTACAAAGTGCTCAGCATAAGGCACAGCAATAAGAAAGCACTCAAAATGTAGTGACTAATATGGTTATGTATTTAAAAATCTGTTTAATAAAGAATTATATATTTGGCATCTCTTTCTATATAGAAACATCCAAATTATTATTGTAAAAAGACACACAGTGGGGTTAGAGAGCAATTCTGTGAGTATATGTGGGAGTATGTGGGGGGCTTTATATCATATAATCAGTTTTAATAAATAATTGACAATGTGGCTAGGGGCAGGGTGTAATGAAATTACATGTAGTGGTTTTCAGCATTTATGTTACTGGAGTGAATGGAAAGTGACACTACAAACTCAGTTAAAAAAAATCCCTAGTGCATGTAAATAAAGACATAATAAAACCATTTCATTTCCTTCTCCTTTCTTCCTAGAGCAAAAATAAAAGACTGATCACTAAATAGTTTGAGGTGAGAAATTCTCTAAAGGATGTGAAACATATATACAGTATTTCACAGCACAGATCTGGAAACTTCTTTGAATCCAAATAGAATCACTGGTTTAGATTGGATGTGTGTAATACAACCCCCCAAAATACCCAAAATTAAATGAGTATCCCACACCGAGATCAAATGATTCATTAGTTTAAAACAAATGCCGTTAAAACAAATGCCGGGGTCAGCGAACTTCGTGTGTTTTCAGTTGACTTACAAATTATATATGTAGATTTGTATTCACAAATTCATATCATTTGGATAAGTTTATTCACACATTTTCAGATTTCTATTTCCTGTATTACTGTAGGCAAGTATGCACAAACAATTTGAACACTCAACCTCTTTTAATTTATACCCTTGTGCGGCAAAGTAATATGGTGTCATAGCTTTTTTGTTGGTTTTCTGCTTTATATTGCTTTACTGTCAATAGTAGACAACTGTGGAAATTTCAGATCAATAGTTGTATGTTTCTCCCCATCCTCAAGAAATTAATATACAATTGTGAAAACATTTATTTAATGAAAATATATATTTCTGATAATAGACTTCTAATAAAAAAAAAAAAGAACTAAACTATCGCTAAGCATGAGTTCTCTGGCAATGCTTATGTTTCCTCTGTCATTTGTTTCTCCTGCTAGCCGTGTCTCCTAGGCTGTGAGCAGAGGGAAGAAAGAATAGGGGTGCTCAACATCTGCTTGCTATGCTCAGTTTGGGGCATCTGTGGCTCTTAGACTTGATAGACAGTAAGACAGCTGCACTGCCTTAGTGGGCACCTCAAAAAGTTTGTTCACTGGCACTCACAAGGCTGTAAAGTGTAAAGTCTGAGAGTAGCTGAAACACTAAAGGGTCACCACACTGACAACCAGGGAAAAGAATTCACTGGCACCTCCTTGTGTGCTCAGAGAAAATAAACCTGAGCAAATAAAAGCAGCAGGAGAGGATAGGAGTTCTGCTCCATTGGCAGTGGTTGTGGAAAATGCAAAACCCCTTCTCTGTAAAGGAGCTCACACTTGCCTGCCTGAAAGTACAGATAACTTATGCAAAGCCAGGAGAGACAGCCAGGGGTGTCCCTGACAACCAACTTGGAAGATGTCTCCATCCCCATTCACTGAGTCAGCATCCATGTAGCTATAAATCAAACAATAGCTTTCATTAAAATAATGGTAATGCTTCTGTCTCCCCCACTTCCACTTTAATTGTCTTGTAACTCTGGGTAAGAACTACCAGTCACTTTTCCTTTCTATAATGAGTCACCAAGAACAAAAAGCTGAAACTTAAACCCAGGTTTTCAGACTACTACTATATCATACTACTCTTTCAAAATATAGTGGAACCTTCTGGATAAAACAGAAGCAGCACATTGAGGGCCAAATGTCTTTCTTGACGTCAGCAGAAATGACAAGAACAGTTGTGTGAATCATAAGTAAACTTCTGAATGACACGCCCTTTAGCCTATGTATGTCAAAATACAATTTTGTATACATAAACACTGCTTTCTCTGTCATTTTTGCCAATAGTTAAAATCCAGATGTAACATTTTAAATTATAGAGACAAAAACACTTACAGCTTATTGTATCATAATTTCTCACACTACCAATTAAGAAATTCTTCCCTAAAGTATAAATGTTTCTCTGCAGTTCTCTACAAATCACCATTAATAAGATAATAGACCAGAAAAATTGGTAGAGAGTTCATTTGTTTTTTACCCCCCCCAAAGACCAGCTTTAGTGAGAAAATTTATCTATATTTCTAGTCTAACACATTTTGAATGATAAATGAACTCTACTGTGTAAAGGACATGACATTGCTATACTATTTTCTTTCATCAGAATATTCTTACCAGCAAAGCTCTGTGTTTGTCCTCTTATAAGGAATAGATAAGTGAAACCCACTACTCTAAAAATCCCAAGTTCAAAGCACAGCTCAATACGCCAAAAGAAAATCTGAGAGGCGCGAGGCCAGCCAGAAAGCAGCTTCGCTTTTTTGGTTTCTGTACGGTATGTCTGGTCTAGCTTATTCTAAGCAGGAAGAGCAACAGAGAAGCTATTTCATGTTGCTTTCATCACCGGATTCAATGGCTGTGGGACCAAAGACAGTGAAAAGATATTTGACCTGAAGCTGAAAGCTGAACAGGAGAGGAAAACACATTACCCTTCATCACTTCCCTCCAGATCTGTCTGCATGCTCTTCCGTATTATTTGAAGAATAGGCTTCTTATTCAGACAACGTCCTGTATGCTCCCACATAGCAATGGCTATAACCTGACGGGTGACAAATGTTGAATTGATATTGCTAAGAGGAGTGCTTGAGACAGGGAAAAAAATACTTGCATTCTTTTACTGCTGTCATGAGAAAAGTCAATTTATTGTCACCAGTTACTTTTTGAACTTGAGGAAGACGGTGGCTAGGTCCCTCACTTTAAGTTAGAGAAGAATACATCAGGGAAAAGGGAGGAAAATCAGATGTATAGGAAAGAAAATATGAGAAGACTTGACCCTCAGAGTTCAAGTGATGTAAAATGAGAGACATTGCAAGAAAAACGTTTATAATTTGATTTTTGGCTATTATAAACTATGGTATTGGATCGGAGTAGGCTAATATAAACTAAAAAAAATTAACTGTCTCCAGCATTAGGAATAAATTATATTTAAGGTAACAGACCTATTCACAGTACTTGCTAATGTTAGAAAATGCTACAAAGAAATCTGTAGTCATCTATGTTTTCTAGAACATAAAAATTAAAACAGCAAAAACATTTATTTCAAAAAGTCAATAAAGAGTGGTCACTCTCATTTCTGACATAGGTAATAAACATGTCAGAGAAAACACCACCAAAGAGTAAGATTTTGTGTCTCTCTGCTGTGATTACTGAAAGCGTTTAGTCAATAAAGAACTTCCTACGGGATGACATATCAATGGGAACATTACTGGTATAAAAACGAAAAGTCCTATAGTGAAATATACTGTACATTAGAATGTGCTTTAAAGGCTGTCTAGGCTGTGATAGAAAAACCAACTATATTCTAGTTTGGACTATTAATATTGTATTTGTTACATGTACATTTATAATTCCTATCTGGGAACCATGCACTTATTGCTCTTCCAGGTAAAGGAAGTGGGTACTGGACAAGGGTAATTAACTTACGTTACATTGTTGGGTTTTAACCTTAGACTTTAAAATCTATGGAACATAATAGCAAAGTCAATCAATATAATCAAAATATAGTATATAGTAATTATTTTCAGATAAATTCATAGGTAATGGCTTTTATATTGTCTTTAGCTCTGAACTTCATGTTTTTACTACATTTTCATTACAGTGTTTTTAAACACAATTTGGAAAAAAGCAAAGACATAATCTTGGATCCTGATCTTTTTAATTTTGCCACAGAGTTCAAAAGGAAAAGTAACTGGGTTCTAGGTGCTAAGTAATTTCTTACAGTTTTAAAATATCACAGATAGAGAAATAGCATATCTCTTCGTAAGTAACAAATGCAAAGTTGAGAAATTATAAACTAAAACACGAAACATCGTGACTGGACGACATGTTGTCATCAGTAACAGGTACAGAACACAAACACTAACAACGCCTGTGTAACGTGAAAACCATCCCTGACGACTTTCAGTAATGTTTCCCTGCCTGCGTCCCCATCTACTGGTGTGGCGGATTCTTTCAGGAAATCAAACAAACTGCCATTCTACTTAGAAGGCAAAATAGACAATACTTTTCAGACCTAGTATTCAAGGCTTGACTCAAAAAAAGTTTAAGGATGATGGTTAATATACAGTACAGTTTTAACTATAAAAGTAAGTCTCTGTTGCTTATCTATTCCATGACTGAATTTTTAGCAAAAAATTTCCAAGTACTCTTAATTAATCATGAATAATCAGGTTAAAAATGAAAATCAAACAGTCAGTATTAAAGTAAAGGAAAAAAATGAGATATTTTTAAAAAGTGACAGATACTTTGTGTCCCTTAAGTGCATCATAATTTTTCAGTTATGAGTTAACTATATATCAATGATTTAGACCGATAGCCTACTATTTAATTTACTGAGGGACAATTTTATGAAGGAGTTTCCCACTGAGTTAAGATAGTTAATTCTGCTTCTAAAAGTGCTCAGGTTTACAGCTGAAGAGTAGGTTAGATATCTGAATATATTAGTATAATTTCAAATTACAAATGATATATCAAGAAAAAAAAAATGTTTATCTTGATGCTTCCCAGTCCATCATGTACATATGAATAAACGTGGGGAAAGCATTGGCGTACAGATAAGGCATGTTAATATCCGTTCCAAACCAATCTCTATCATAGTACAGCAAATAAACATTAGCAAAGGCAATTTTTCAATTTTTATTTTTATTGATTAAAATGAAAGACATTTCTGAAATGCTACAATGACCATTTCAAACCTTCAGGAAGACTGAGATATCAGCATCTACCAAAATACTAAGTGAACGAGAAATCACAAGAAAACTTATGCAAAATGAGTTCACAGGTAATGGCTTCTATATTATCTTTGATATAATTCTTAAGTTTATATTTTTACTACATTTTTATTAGAGTATTTTTAAACACAATTTGGAAAAAAAAAAAAAAAGATACAATCTTGTTTCCTCATAATTTAGACCAAGAGACAGTAGAACAAATAAGGCCACCAAATATCCATCTTAAAAAAATACTGTACACATTCAACAGAAATAATCGTATGTGACAGATGATTCAGATTTGAACTTAAAAGGTTGACACCATTGGCCTGGACATTAAAATGTTTTTAAGATACTGTATATAACACTTCATTTGATAATCGTAGCTGCTAAGATGACTTGATAATATGGTCTAGGATCCCTAAAATTTTAAACATACTCCTCCATCTACTTGGTAAGGAAAAGTTCAATATATTTGTATATACCACTATTGAATTTCAGACATTTGACGTCTGGGCTAGGCAACGGCATTTTGAAAGCTTACACGTTATAGCGCGTGACAAGGAGAACCAGCCAAGGAAACACCCAGCTGCGTCTAGTGGAGCTGGAATCGGGTCTCTTCAGTTGGGCAGATCGGCGTTCTGAAGGACGAGGGCCACTCGGCTGGGAATGTACACCTGGGTCAACACAGTCATGTCAGTGCCATGGAAAGAAACCCCAAACGTGCAGTCCTCAAAGGGACCAGGCATGGTGTCACGTTTGCCTACATTGACACTCATCTTTACAATTCTATGGGCTCTGACAACGCTCAATTCTGCGGTTCCTGGAGTTCTGAAAGCAGCGGACGCCTCTTGGGAACAATCCCCACCCGAGGGCTGCAAACTCTTTACAAATCGGCCGAGGCCCTGCCGGTGGTGAACAGAGTCTGCCCTGAGGTTGACAGCGCTGCTGAGGTCTCACCTCGCTGTGTCCCAAGTCACTTTTACTGGTCATTCCTTTTTGACTTCCTGTATTCTTAAAACTAAAACTGAAATGTGATATAAGGGATTCTAAGTGTATTTCAGGCTGCTCCTTAATTTTAACTGATGACAAAGTTTGCCATTGTGCTCAGAATATATGCTTTCCCCGCCCCGCCCAGCCGGGCTCCGTTCCTTCCTGCCTGTGTCTCTGCTCAGCGCAGCCACCTGCATCTCCTCCACCGGCTCCAGCCCTAGCGGACCTGCAGTCCCTTGAACACTTCAAACTCTTCCCTTCTTCGGGATCTTTGCCTAAGATCTGTCTTCTCCCCTGAATACCGCTGACCTTGCTGGTCCTTATCTTCTGGACCATGAGAAACACCTGGCTTTGGAGAGCAGCTGTCCTTGACCACCCTAGACAGGACCGGCTATTGGCTTTGTTTTCAATCATAGAGCTTTTTTGTTTCTTTCTGAACACTTGTGATTTTTTTTTCAAGTTTACTATCTGTTCTTTCCACTGGACTGTATGATTTATGAGGTCAGATATCTCTCCTTTTTGTTTCTAACTTTCTTAGGTGTGGCTGGAAAAAAAGCAGGTGTCAGTGATAACGGAATAAAGGAATAAACAATGGACAAAGAAATAATACTAAATCAACAGATGCATATTTAGCAAGACATTGTCCTAATAGAATTACATCTGAAAATTTTTATAAAGTTGAGATGGGATGTAAACAGCTTGATGCTTATTTATGTACTATCTCATATTTAACTATTAACAAAGCAAGCAGTAAAAATAGTGGTAGAGATATTTTTGTCGTATGACAATCTCTCTTCATTTCTTTCTTTGCTAATGTTTTACTATTTTCAGTTACTTTTTCTCTAAATGAAAGCTTAACTGATGGTTAAAAATGAAAAAAGCTTTTATAGTTTAGAACCAGAATAAAAGATACAAAGCAAACATAGTTCTAGGGAAAAAAAAAAATTAAAGAATAAAATAGTTGATTTTCATTGGATGAGACTTGTGTGTCCCATGCATCTCAACTTTGCAAATGAACACCATGTTTTCCCTTAAGGTTTATGCAAGGAAGAACTCTCACTACTTTTAGAACAAAATTAGGCACACCACTACAGGTGATCAGCTTTCAGCATCAAAGATTAAAGTTTGCAGTTAAAACTTTAAAATGGTAGCATTTATAGAAATTTATATTCTGGATATAATGGCTAGAGAACACTTTTTCTACTCTTCAATTAAAAGTAACAGTGATTTTGGAAATGATAATCATCTAAGAAAAATGTTGCGAATGCTAACAGTCACTGTGTAGCTCAATGTCTCCTGGTCTGCCTTGCAATCCAGTATTTCCAGAAAGATAAATTTTACACTCTTGCAGACATTAAGTATGGTAACCATGTATTTCAACACCAAAATGTGTTTCTCTATAATTTACACATTGTATTTAATGTCTTACATCAGAATATAACTGCAATGTGTCTCTTTGGCTGTGATCGGTAAAATCTTATGGTATTGGTTTATCAAAAGTGAGCTGGAGGTATCCGTGATCATAGAGGACCAGTACCAAGGATCCAAGCAACTCCAGTTCCAAGGATGATGTGTTTGCATAATGAAGCTACAGAAAGAAGAAACACAGACCAAAGCAAAGGAGGAAAAATAAAAGAAACCACTAATCGGATTTGACCCATTCTTTCCTCCTGATTGTGCCAAATAGGCACAAATCATGCTAGTAATAATCTCTCCTTCTGAGTTTCCCCTGCATTTATTAAAGGGTCTAGTCTATGTACATAGTTTCGAGTATCACAGTAACTAATTAGTGGGACAGAAGGTTATTATTAGGATGGTTCTGAATTGTTTTGCCACGAGTAAGCTAAAGAAAAGACTAATCTAAATTTCTCAGTAGCATTAGGAACTGGATAAAAGAATCTCAGTTCCTTCTACATTGAAATGTTTCTCTGATAGGATTTCATGCTATAATGCTGGTAAAAAACAAAACAAAACAAAAACAAACAAAAAACACCGATCAGTCCAAGTCAGGCCTGGGACAAACAGTATAGGCCCTCTTAGTGTGTGGTGTGTGGTATAGTGATCTATATTTGCACCCTATGCGACTGTGGTAGCTACTCTGTTTGATTCATATCTTCATCATGTTTCACTAATGGAATATAAATAATAACTATAGACTGATAATTTGGAAAGTCTTATTCTCTTTGATCTTTTGGTATTTTATCGGATGTAAATTTGTGAGTCATTAAAAAAATGTCCTAAGAAGTTCAAGGTTTGCAATGTATGTGTTGAGTTTCCTGTTTTTTTGCATTTAAGGGTTAAAAATTGCTCCAGGAACTCTCATTAAATGATGCTTGTCTTTTTATGGGAGCAGCCTTATGATACAATCCCGGTCACACTTAGAGACCTCTTAATACTACCAGCTCAAAACCCTTCAGTTGATAATTGCAAAATACCATTAATAGAAATATTGTGTAATTACATTTTTTTTTTTTTTTGCTGCGGTGTTAATTACCAGAATGTGTTTATGTTGCTTTAGAGACCTTGCAGAATAGGCAACATAAAATAATTTCTTTGAGCAAATGATTTTTTTTAACTATGTCTATTTGTGGAATTTGAGTTTTCTTTTTTATTAGGGTTATGAGTATTTAAATCAATTTTCTTAGTAGTTAAGAAATAACTACCAATTATACTCAAGGACTTGAGATAATCAGAGCTAACTCTTACGATGAGACAACTACAGACATGAACAATTTGGGGTCCCTAAAATTGAATGCTAAGTATTGGCTCTTAATTCTCATTTTAATTCAAAAAATAATTTTGATTCATCCAGCAAAAGAAAATAAACATTAACATAATTTATGTAGATTTAAATAAATATTTAAATATGTGTAAATATAATCTATATTTAAGTATATATACCTAGAAACCATTTATTATGCATGTTACAGATAATATACATCCTGATAAATACATCTGCTATCCCCTTTATTTAAGCCTTCAACATTTTATAGGACCACATTAAGAACATACAGAGGCTGACAATTCAGTTTGCAATATCATCATATAAAAAGTGTTAGACACCTCCTTGCTGAGCATCACGATGGTCACCTTTTACTCTCCTGGTGCAGCTATGCTCCAATGCCAGCACCCAGTCCACCCCTTCAAAGCGATTTTGGAACTATTTTTCCGGGCTGGCCATTAGAGCTGTTGTGACAGCTGAGCCTGTGAACTTGCCACCATGTGCTCACGCTGGTGTGCAAACAGCTTGGTAAGGTTTTATAACCTTGGCATATCAGTGTCTCACAGCTGTGTCAACATGTGGCAGTGTCTTACTGGTGCTGTTCGTTATTCTAGTTGTGTCTCTTTGTGTGCTGTGTGACAAGAGTGCTGATGAACATTTAAGAAAAAGAATTCCAAAATTGCTTTGAAGGGTGGACTAGGCACTGGTGCAGTTGTGTAGCCTCCTATTTGTGTCATAGAATTTAAATTTATGAACCAGGGAGAAAACAAAGGAAGTGCCTGTCTCTAGTGTACTGATTAACACATAAGTTAACATATAAATTCCTCTATCAGGAACCAAAATATAGAGAAACAATTCTGCTAAAATGCAATTTCCAATCAGCACTAGTAAAGCAGACCTGGGAAGTTCCACCCAATTGCTTTTCCGCTACTCTGACCTTAGCAAATATATTTCAACAGTAGTACAAGTCCAGCTATCCCTGGCTTCACACTTGCCAGGGACTGTCGCCCAGAGACGGTGCTGGAGAGGTGCCTGCTGATGCAGCATGTCTGGCTATTTCAAGATTCCTTCGAGCTCTGTTTGTTGCTATCTTTGAAAGCAGATTTGACACTTATTCAGCAGATCCTTTGGATTATTGAGCTTGCAAATTAGGCTTCAGCAAATGCTGTGTACTGGTTATGATGGGCAGAAATTTCATGGAAGAGGGAAAAGTTACATCGTCCTCCCTTTACCTCCCTCCCCCTTTAATCTAGGAGTACGGGAGGCAAAAGTGATCTGGCTGGAAGTGGGCTGAGAACCACTGCAGGACGGTTATGTGTAAGCAACTTGACTGGATCGCAGCCCATGGGAATCAGTTTAATGAAGAGTTACAATTACACTGAGGCATTCTTGTAACAGCTACATTTATTAATAGGTGACTTTTTCTCTGGCTATTTGCAGAGTAAGTGGCACAAAGGAAACATGTTTGCTTGGACTTTCTAGATTTTACTGGCTCATGTTCATTTCAACTGGAACCTAAAGACTGATTTAAATGAGTAATTCCTGAAGCACCTGTGCCCATCAGAAACAAGACACGGCTCCTGGGCAGACAGGGCTAATACTTATTTTACTGCCCAGGCTGGATGGGGATTTTTTCACAGGAAGTGGTGAAGCTCTCTCTGCGTCTCACGTCCTTGCCATGCTGTATTCTTCTATGCATGAGATAGTCTTCATTCTATCTGTTAATTTAGAATTGCTTGTTCCATATTTGCAAGATCAATTTAATTAGCGCTTGAAAAGTAATCTGCAGACTGCTGCTGCACTGGATAGCTGACTTGCTCTAATTATGACAGAAACCTTTGCTCTCGCAGAACTGAAAGGAGGACAAGACATTTTCTTCCCACTCCCAAAGATGGTGAGCCCTCATCGAAGACAACAGTTTCCCCAAACTTGGGAGAAGGTATTCTTGTGAGTTCTCAAAGCACTTAGCATCCTGACATGTTTAAAATACTAAATAATTATTGACTAGCCATGACAATAAGAACTTTCAAATATGTGTGCAATAGCGATTTGTAGTTTCCACAAAGCTGGCAATATGGATTAATGAGTTTATGCCTCCTAAGAATCTCTTGCTATGGGGTAGATACTATTATTAATCCTCATTTTACACATGAGGGAAACTGAGGCACAACCAAGCTCAGTTACTCAAGTTTTCATTGCTAGTAAACAGCAAACTAAGGGCTTTATCTCAGGTCTTATGACACAACATTTTGAGATCTTTTCACACCAACAGTCCTCTCTCCATAATAGAACCCTGTTGGGATCCGCGAACATTTAGGAAAGTTGACTGATTATCAACTTTTATTATTTTGCTGTCTAAATCTTTCCAAACCCTCTTAGTCTAGTTCAATGGGTTAAAGCCCAGTATTTTTTTTTTTTTAATTAAATCATAGCTGTGTACATTAATGCAATTGTGGGGTACAATGTGCTGGTTTTATTTACAGTTTGAAAAATTTTCATCAAACTGGTTAACATAGCCTTCCTGGCATTTTCTTAGTTATTGTGTTAAGACATTTATATTCTACATTTAGTTTAGTTTCACATGTACCCTTGATGCACTGTAGGTGTGGTCCCACCAATTACCCTCCCTCCGC
>CAUYPK010088358.1:0-33190 GCA_963574355.1 Loris lydekkerianus | reverse complement strand
TGGATGGAGCTGGAACATATTCTTCTTAGTGAAGTATCTCAAGAATGGAAGAAAAAGTACCCAATGTACTCAGCCCTACTATGAAACTAATTTAGGGCTTTCACATGAAAGCTATAACCCAGTTACAACCTAAGAATAGGGTAAAGGGTGAAAGGGAGAGGAGGGAGGCTGGAGGGGGATGGAGAGAGGGGTACTGGTGGAATTACACCTGTGGGGCATCTTACAAGGGTATATGTGAAAATTAGTAAATGTGGAATGCAAATGTCTTGGCACAGTAACTGGGAAAATGCCAGGAAGGCTATGTTAACTATTGTGATATAAATGTGTCAAATGGTCTTTGAAGCTAGTGTATGATGCCCCATGATCATATCAATGTATGCAGCTATGATTTAATAAAAAAAAGAATAAATAAATAAAGATCTTGAAAAAATAATACTTCCTTTTATATGGAATTAGAAAAAACCTCGAATAGCCAAGACATTACTCAGAAATAAAAACAAAGCAGGAGGAATCACGCTACTGGATCTCGGACAATACTATAAATCAATAGTGATCAAAACAGCATGGTACTGGCACAAAAATAGAGGGTAGATGTATGGAACAGAATAGAGAACCAAAAGATGAACCCAGCTACTTACTGTTATTTTATTTTCAACAAGCCAATTAAAAACATTCAGTGGGTAAAAGATTCCCTATTTAACAAATGGTGCTGGGTGAACTGGCTGGCAACCTGTAGAAGACGGAAACTGGACCTGCACCTTTCACCATTAACTAAGATAGACTCTCACTGGATTAAAGATTTAAACTTAATACATTAAACTATAAAAATACTAGAAGAGAGTGCAGGGAAAACCCTTGAAGAAATCGGTCTGGGTGAGTATTTTATGAGTAGGACCCCCCAGGCAATTGAAGCAGCTTCAAAAATACACTACTGGGACCTGATCAAGCCAAGAACAGTAAGCAAAGCATGCAGACAGTTCTCAGAATGGGAGAATATATTTGCAAGTTATGTTTCCGCCAAAGGTTTAATAACCAGAATCCACAGAGAACTCAAACATATAAGCAAGAAAAGAACAAGTGACCCCACTGCAGGCTGGGCAAGGGACTTGAAGAGAAACTTCTCTGAAGAAGACAGGTGCACGGCCTACAGACATATGAAAAAATGCTCATCATCCTTAATCATCAGAGAAATGCAAATCAAAACTACTTTGTGATACCATCTGACTCTAGTAAGACTAGCCCATATCACAAAATCCCAAGACCAGAGATGTTGGCATGGATGTGGAGAAAAGGGAACACTTCTACACTACTGGTAGGAATGCAAATTAATACATTCCTTTTGGAAATATGTTTGGAGAACACTTAGAGATCTAAAAATAGATCTGCCATTCAATCCTATAATTTCTCTACTAGGTATATACCCAGAAGACCAAAAATCACATTATAGCAAAGATATTTGAACTAGAATGTTTATTGCATCCCAATTCGTAATTGGTAAGTCATGGAAAAAGCCCAAGTATCCATCGATCTACGAATGGATTAATAAATTGTGGTATATGTATACCATGGAATACTATGCAGCCTCAAAGAAAGATGGAGACTTTACCTCTTTCATGCTTACATGGATGGAGCTGGAACATATTCTTTTTAGTAAAGTATCTCAAGAATGGAAGAAAAAGTATCCAATGTACTCAGCCCTACTATGAAACTAATGTATGACTTTTATTTGAAAGGTATAACACAGTTATAACCTAAGAATATGGGGAAGGGGAAGAAGGAGGGGAGGGAGAAAGGAGGATGGGCGGAGGGAGGGTGATTGGTAGGATTACACGTGCTGTGCATCTTACAAGGGTACATGTGAAACTTAGCAAATGTAGAATATAAATGTCTTAACTCAATAACAAAGAAAGTGCCAGGAAGGCTTTGTTAACCAGTGTGATGAAAATGTGTCAAACGGTCTATAAAACCAGTATATGGTGCCCCATGATCACATTAATGTACACAGCTATTATTTAATAAAAAAAAAAAAAAGAAAAAAAAAATGGCAGCTCTCATAGCTGTACCCTAATATGTTCAGGAAGCTAGAGAGAACCCTGAGCGAATTTAGTAGTGATCTGGAGGATATGTTATGAAATACAAATTGAGTTTCTGGAGATCAATACAATAATGTCTGAGATAAAAAATAAACCACATTGTATTCACAGCAGGTTAGATATTGAAGAAGAAAGATTGGTGGAATTGAAGACATAGTAATAGAAATTACCTAAATTGAAACACAGAAGGGATAAACACTGAAAAAAAATGTCATGGAGTTGTGGAAAAACTTTAAGGGGTTTGATGCACTTGTAATTTCATGCAGGTCAGAAGAATTAGTGGGCAGAAAATATATTTGAAGAAATAATGGCTAAAACAATTTGAAGTTTGATGAAAAGTATAAACTCTTCCATTTACGGAGCTCAACAGACTGCAAGCATGACAAAGATGAAGGAAATTTATCTGAGGTTTACCATATCCAATTGTTCAAAACCAATGGCAAAATAAAATATTAAAGCAGTCAGAAAAAAAGACACGTCATATATAGAACAATGGTGAGAATGATAGATTTTTTTTTTTTTTTTTAACACAGTCCAAAAAGATGGTGGAGCAACAACTTCAAAGTATCAAGAGTAAAACCCATCAACCATGAGTTCTATACTTAACAAAAATATTTTTCAAAGAGGATGGTGAAAGAAAGACTCATGTCACTTTTGATGTTTGATTTTTTCAACTAATATGTATTAGTGTTTTGGGGAATCAATTTTTAAAGGTGGAGCATCCAGTCTTTCTTTTAGGTAATTTTTATTTTTCCTTTTTGGATGATGCTTTAGCCTTTCTTTTTTAAGTGACAGAAAAAAAAGAAAATTTCAGTAAAGTTAAAAAAAATGTTTGATATCAGTACCAGTGTCAGCCTGGTATCTGCCACTGGTGACATGAAATGGACTTTTTATGTTCTACTTAAATCTCTGGTGAAATTATGGACTCCAGGATAAGTAATTTTAAAAAGTTTGCTATTCCCTATAGAGACCCTGACGAGTGAAAGATAATTTCAACCTCTTTACCTTTACTGACTTTGAGTTTCCATTTGTTACACATTCTCAGGGAAGTGATGCATTCTAGGTTACACAAGTCAGATGCTAAGTAACTCCCAAAGAGAGCCATTGACTGTACTTTGCATTAATGCCATCAATCTTGGTGCCAGCTGGAAAAAGTAACCAGGTAAAGAAGGGACAGGTACAGAGGATTTTTGGATGCAGAATTTTAGCATCACTAAGAGAAGTGACTATCTCTAAGGCAATGCATACATCAATCCATACACAATTTCAGTATTCGTTAAGCACCTAAAATGTAGCAACTGCAATGTTAACATGTTAGTCATTCAATTTTCAAAAACTAGCAAAGACTCTCTTTGCAGCTAATTTAGGAGACACACGGAAAACCATTACAACACAGTGAGATACATACTGATAGAGTTCATCGAAGAGTTATTATAATAGTTGTGCTCTGATTGAATATCAGGAACTCTCATAGGCAATGGAAAACAAGAAAAAACTCTGTGAAGGTTATAATATAATTTATGGGTGCTATGGTAACAAACAGAAAGGCAGTTTTATATTTTTTTTCTTTTGCCCTGGAAAATTTTGAACTATCACAATTTATTTGCTGGATTTGACATCTATTATTTTTCATATAAAATAATTTTTACTCCTTGAAGTTTTTCTTACTTATTTTAATAAGGAATTCTGTTAATGGGTTTAAAGAAAGTTGTGATACATATAATAATATATGAATGTCTTATTTGGTACTTGGTTTACTATTGTAATAGCGAATCAATTATTTAAGTTGTAAAACATTGTATACTGTATTTGGGCCTGGGGGAGATATTAGAGATTGTTTAACCCCTCTCTCCCATGATAAAGATAAGAAAACTGAGAACTCAGCTAATGGCAGAGACGGGGTCAGGGTCGCCTGTCTCTCCCTGCAACACCTTCCAGCTTCCGTAGCATGGGTATGAAGAAGAGGGAAGGTGAGTAGGTGTGGGAGGCATCAGGTCTGACTTGAAGAGACCCAGGTATCAAAAAGAGATACTCAGGGATGAATTCTTCAGGCTGTGGTGCTAGGTCAGGGGAGATGGTCTGCACATTTGGGAGCTTTTGGCTTCTGCAAGGGAGCTAAGAACTTTTACATTTATTTTCAAAGATTGTAGCTGAAGATATGTACTTACCCTGGGTAAATTCCACAGTGGTGGTTGTCTTAGTCTGTTCAGTTCTTAAAACAGAATACCTTACACTGGGTAATTTATAACAGCAGAAATTTATTGCTCAAGATTATGAAGGCTGGAAAGTCCAAGCAGTTTTGGTGTCTGGGATAGTCTGCTCATCATAGATGACACAGAAGGAGCCAAGGCTTCCCTCAAGGCTCTTTTACATGGAAGACCACTAATCCCATTCACGAGGGTGGAGCTCTTATGACCTAATCACCCCTGAAGTCCCTACCTCTTAATAACTATCACACTGGAGCTTAAGTTTCAACATATAACTTTTGGAGGGACACAAACATTCATGCCACAGCAGTGATGGTGTGGGAACAGCATAGCACCAGGAGTCAGCACATCTGGAGCTGACCCCCACCTTTACTGACTGTGACATTCTGAGCAGTCACCTAGTATTTCTGCATCTCAATTTCCTCATGTCTAAGACAATGATAAAATCAAAGTTTTATCTTTTATGGATTCTGTGAATGTGAAACAAGAGTATATTTTAAGTAATTAATTATTGTACAAGTCTGTTTTTATTATTGTATTTATTTATTTATGTATGTATTTATTATATATGCTTTTTGGTATGGTTTTTTTTTTAATGGAATCTTGGGACCCTCTATTGGGTCTTCCTAGTCTTGGTACTTGGTTCTGGGTCACAATGAACAATATTTATTTTTGTTATTTTGAAATAAATCTTAGAAGGCTTAAGTTCAACATGGAATATTGAGCACATTTCTTTATATCTAGCCACATGAACCCCTCTAAAACAAAAATATAATGATAAAATATATGAATCCCCCCCCCCCCCCAAAAAAAAAAAAAACCCAAATCAACAAAAAACCTTCAAGGACAAAAAGAATTTTGAGAAGCCATAATAGCAGGCAAGAAATATCAACACACTTTTGAATTATGGAAAAACATTGAATATGAACTAACAGAATTAGTAGACTAAGAAAGATGAAAGTTAAATACCTTTGGGGGAGGGGGAGAAACTAATAAAAAACAAGCCTATTTGGTCAAAAGTTTTCATAAGAAGTTGGATCATGGGATCTGCTCCCTACTACAAACCTCAAAGTCATCTTCTCTTCCTTAGAGAAAGATAGCAAGTTCATACTCTAGAATGATCTCTAATCTTAGAGACCAGCCAGAGTGTTCTTAAATTCAGCTGAGGTTGGGGCAAGATGCTCTGCTCAAAGCAAGGCATTAAGAAAATATCTGCATGCTAAATGGTAAGACTTTCAGCTCCCTGAGCGTGGTTAGCCAGATCTAGATTACCCAGGAAGGAGAAGAGAACATCAGCTCTGTAAAAACTGACCACCTGAAGAGGTAATACCTACAGACATACTGCAATTTAGGGGCACCAAAAAGAAATAGTTAGGCCCTTCCTGCTAGAGTGAAGTACATTAGTTCATCAATTATTAAGTCCTGTCCAACATGAAACTTCCCATTAATAGCAACCATCATCTATCATAAATGGATATGCTAGTTAGTTTGATTTAGTCATTCTACACTATATACATATATCAAAACATCATGCTGCATACCAAAATTATATACATGTTTTGAGGTGAGGCCACAGTATTAAATAACAATGACATTTCAGATTGCTAAACCTTTAAGGAAAGCCTCTTATATAAAGTCAATGACCTAAATAAGAAGAGGAAAGGAATGCAGAACGTAATGCTCAGACCAAAGCAGCAATAATTAATGTTTCTGAAAAGATAGCAGTATATTACCATTCCAGTTAAAAAACAAGAACAGAATGCTTTAAAAAAGAACAGCAAAAGTAGAAGCAAAAGCTCTTGGAAATTAAACATGGAAGGATATACATCAAATTTTAACAAAGAGATTTGAAGATAATGTCAAAGTACTAACTCAGACATATCAAAATGATAAAAAGGGAGGAAATAAGAGAGGAAGACAAGAATATTACAGACAAAGAGAATAGAGAAAGTGGGGAAAAGAGACTTTCTAAACTATCAGATATGCACAATATAAATTTTCAAAACAAAAGAGCCCATTGAGTGTCTACACAATGATTGAAGAAAAATTCCACACATAAAACTAAAACTACCTCATTGTGAATTTTTAGATCTGGGGAGATAAAGAGAAAGTCATAAATACTTTCCAAGTTTTAAAAACTGCCCCAAAGGATGTGGAACTGGAATGAGATTGGGCTTTTCAAGAGCAGCAGTGGAGTACAAATATCAGAATCTAGAAGGCAGGGCAGAATGTCTACAACATTCTGAGAAAAAATAATTTCCAATTTAAAATCTTTTTTATCTGATATTTATTTTAATAAATTTCAACTAAAATGGTGTTATTCACTAGCCATTCAAATGTAAACTAACTTTTTTCAGCAGTGTTTCAGGCTTACACATTTAAAGCATACATATTAAGGAATAAGACAAAAGAATGGAAACTCAAAAAGAAGAACAAGCTAAAATCTTAAAAAACAAAATGAGGAGTAGTTTAGCAATATAGTATAAGTTTCCATAACAACAATAATACAGAAACAGTGGCTGAGATGATTGCAAAATATGGAGTCTTGTTCTCATCCAAATGATCCAGCAAGTTTGATGGCAGGAAAAAAAATCCTCAGACACAATGAGGTCTCATTAAGTTTACCTTTGAAGTATCCTTTATGCTTGAAAAATACTGAGAATGTGCTCTTCTAAATCAATAAAGTAATCCAAGAGAAAGAAGGATATGGAATTCAGGTAACAGAAGCTCCAACGCAGATGAGAGAAAAGAGCATTTCCAGGTTAATGAAGGGGATTTCCAGGGTGCTTATGACCTGTGTGGCTGATCTCAACAACTCCAGATTATAAATGGATAAAGAAAGACTCCTGGAGTGTTGTCTTCCACAAAAATAATAAGAGAGAGAATGTCTTTAAATCAGCGGTTCTCAACCTATGGGTCGTGACCCCTTTATAACAATGAAAATACATAATCTGCATATTAGATATTTACATAACAATTCATAAGAATAGAAAAATTACAGGTATGAAGTAGTAACAAAAATAATTTTATGATTGGGGGTCACCACAACATGAGGAACTGTATTAAAGGGTCACGGCATTAGGAAGATTGAGAATCAGTCCTCCAAATGCTTCTGATGTAGACCCTTGCCCTTTCACTGCCCTCCTATGCTGGATATAACTACATTAGTGTAGTTCAGGTATTCTGAACCAGGCTGATACATTCCTCCCACATTATTGATCAGGAAACCAAGGCATAGGGAACGAAAAGTGTTCTCAGTGTTTCAGACATCCTGATATCTGGGCTACCCCCTCCAGAGATCTATAATTAAAACATGATATTAAAATAACTCCTCACTGCTAAATGCACAGGAATTAGAAACATCCCACATTCATTTAAAGGTATTATAGAAGATCAAGAGTCTACTCTTGAGAATAAATGAGTGGATTTTAGATTATACCAGATTTAAATCTGAAGATATAACTCTAACAGAGCTTTATATAAATAGAAATCTTATCAGCATCACTAACGTGGAGGAATGGAAGAGAATACACTGGCCACCTAATACGTGCCAGGTCTCCTGCTCAGCTCATGAACTCTGTACAACCTTAGAAGCAGGTTTTTGTGAAAGTGATGAAAAGATTTTGGGGAACCCTTTCCAAAACCCTTGTGTTATTGTTATTTTATTTATGTTCCCAACTTCCAGAGATAATGATTCACCCTTTGCTAGACATTCTGACCCATGGTAGGAGAGGAAGTGGTGGGGGAGGGATGTGGGTAGCAGGGTTAGCAAGTTGGAAAGACGGCCAAGGAGATGGTGGATTCCTGGGAGGCCGTAAGACTCAGGAGTTTTGCTTCATGTGCATTTTTATGAGTTCTTCTCATCCTCTCCCTCTTCCCCTTCCTCTTCTTCTTTCTCCTACCCCTCTACCTCCTCCTCTTCCTACTTTTTAATTCTTTGTATGGCTGAGACAATGGCCCAGAGAAGTCAACACACTTTTTTGTACATCATGTGGTAAGTTGTGGAGGCTGGATTTGATTCCATCTGGAGAAAGGGTCTGCACTTTGCTTGCTACAGTAAGTAATTATACAGCATTTATAACTTCTAAAAGTACTGGTCCCTCTAAAATTTCTCTTTTGTTGGCTCTGTTTTATTATGAAACACAGCCACCATATCAGCCCTGCACTGCCAACCTACTGACCTTCACATGAAAGAAAAGAAAGACTATTAATGTGTCACCAGAAATTAAAGAGTATTTGCAGAAGATAGTTCTGGGAATTTGGTGAGAAGTTAAAGATCAGTTCCTCCCTGGTCCTATCGTTCCCATCTTTAGATTTGAGCACCTTGTTGGGAATTTGTAAGGATGGTTGGTCTTTATGGTGAAATAATAGAAAAATACTTAACTCAGTTTTCCACAAGACATAAAGTCTCTCTGCCTGCTTTCTTTCTGCTCAGCCACCCTTTGTCTTTTGGAGTTTGTTCCTTTAATCCTCAAGTGATTCCTGATAGATGATCATTGAGGACTAAGGATTGGAAACATCTGAAAAAATGTCTATCTGTGACCTTGCCTGAGGACAAACAGACGCAGTGTTCACATTCACAACGCCTGTGAACTCAGCTGCATTCCGCCCCCCCCCCCCCCCAAACACACACAGTAAATTCAGCGGCCCACTGGACCCAGGGCGGGCACTCTTCGGGGTTCCACCCATTCTCTGCTCCCTTCTCTCTCTCTCTTTCTCCTCTCTTCCTTTTCTCCAATAAAATAAACTCATACTTTTATATTCTGATCTTGGCCTAGAGAAATTCTTTCTCTGTTCTGCTGCAGTACTAGCTGAGCAACAGATAATTTCCCAAACCTATCAGAATCGAGAACAAATCTCGCCCAGTTTGGGAACCCTCCCATCCAGGTGGTCAAAGTGATCTCTGAGGATTGCCTGGTGATTAGATATTTGCCCTCTGGGTCACAGCACTGTGGCTTCCTGAGGACTCTTTGGCTCCATCCTGTGAACTGGGTTCTGTCCAATCCTCTGAGTGGGAATGGCTGACTGCTCCTTGCCCATTGCATCCCCCCCCCAAACCCCCGGCTGCTTTTTCCAAAGCCCAGAAATGATTTTCCTCATGAGTCATGAATAGGTCAAAGCAAAGTTAATGCACTTCACTTCAATTTGAGTCTTCCTCCAATGCACTTCCCTTGTCTATTCTGTAAAACGTGCTAGAACAAGGACTGCCTTATGGAGGAATATGCCTATGTGTGAGATACAGGGTCTGTTTGACAGGGAAACCTTGCACATTGCTGCATGTCAAGCGGTTCAGACTTGCTCCAACTAGGGCCTGGCTGCTCTTGCAAATTTTCTGGAGAGAGATTTAGAAAATGAGTCTGGACTAAGTGAGATGCTAATGAGAGGAGTCACTGCTGGGAAGGTGAAGCATTTTTTCCCTTTTCTGAAGACAAATGTCGCTAAAGAAAAGTCTGATACTTTGAAGGCATCCAGTAAGAAACTGGTGCACACATGCACACTCATACACATGCACATACACACACATGCACACTCATACACACACATGCACACACATGCACACACACATACACGTGCACAGTCATACACACTCACATGCACATGCACTCATACATGGTATTTTTATAGTTTGGAATGTAAGTGAAAAAAAGTACAGAGAGAATAAAAGAGAAATAAAAGGATGAAGAGGGAAGTGGAGGAGGAGAGACTCTAACTACTATTGAATGCAGGAAAGCTGGGTCTTGCATGAGGCTGCAGGAGCTAGTACTTGATTTATCCCTTTTCTGCCTCCCTTACTCCCTTCTACGCTGCTTAGGGCCATTTACAAAATGTCCCATCTGTATGTTTTTATTTTTATTTTTTAAGTAACAAGTAAAATCTGAACATCCTTGTGGTGCACACCATGGTGTTCTGATACATGTGTATGTTACGGAATGGCCAAATCAGGCTGATAAACACAGACAGTGACTCACACACTCATCATTATTTTGTGGGGAGAACACTTAAAATCTACTCTCTTAGCAATTTCAAATCCTTGTTATTAGCTAGAGTCACCATGTTGTACCTGTTAAGGCCCTCAAGGCTCCCCCCAACCCCTTCCAGAACAAAACGCCTACTTGGCTTAGCCCCAAGAGTTCTCTGAAACCTTCTGGCAACCTGTAGAATCTCCCTCTCCCTACGCCCAGTATAAAAACAACCCCCCCTCCCCACAACCACTTTCAGTGCAGGCATCTTTGCCCAGGGGAAGGTCTTAGTCCCTTTTCACTAAACTTGGCTTGAACTTTCCCTATCTCATTTCTGGATACACCACTGAACCCCTTTCAGGACCAGCCTCACTTGTCCTTGGGAGTCTTCCAGGCAGGCTTCTTACTTGCTTTTTCCTCTATAATCCTCAGTCCAATCAATGTTTGCTGGCCCTGAAGATGTTAGAATAGAGAAAAGCAACTTGAAAGATGATAGGTCGGTAGGAGGAACTCCAAAAATGGAGCAAGCATGGGCGCTCCATTCTGAGCACCAGACACTCCTTCTTGGCTGCTCAGTGGCTTTGCTGAAACCACCTCCTCTGGGACTCAGCCAGAAGAAAGGAGGAACTAGGGGACACAATGGCTCCACGGGGCTAAACTGTAAACAAACAGAACAGTCTCAGCAGGAAGCCAGCTGGAAATGTACCTGGCAATAGTCCCTATTAACCAAACTAACATCTCTCCCTCAGACCCTACCTAAACCTTTAAAAGAGAAGCACTCTGCCTCCTCACGGCTGAGTCTCAATAGGAAGTCTCACTTTCCTATTGAGTCTCACATTCACTGAGGTGCCAAATAAACTTTAGCTATTGCTCTACATCTGGATTTGTGATTTGATTGAGTTGACCACTACCTTGCAGGAGTCAGAAGCTATTGTGTCAAATCTCAAATGTTGTGACTGGGCTGTGTAACCTCAGGCAAGTCACTTCCCCTCATTGGGACTCAATTTCACCATAGGTAAAATGCAGGGATGGGATAAACTAAGTCCACTGTCCTTTCTTGCTGTGAGATTCTATGGTGCCATTTGAATAGACTTAAAATCACCATAGGTCTCTTCTCCTTGTTAGTGGGTGTGAATGTGCCGGTTTCGCTATCTTCCTGAGCATCAGCATTACCCAAGATGCCTGTTAAAAGTAGAAATTCCCAGGCCCAATCCCAAGACACAGCTTCAGACTCTCCAGGGCAGGGTCCAGGGAAGTGTGGAGAGATATCTAGTACCCTAAGCGACTTTTATCTTCAGGGAAGTTTGGAAAAGAAGATGCTAAGCTAATTGGATTTCATGGCTGATATGGTTTGATGTGCTATTTGTCCTACTTAACATATTTACATTTTAAAGGGACCCAGGCTACCTAAACCCAAAGTTGATTAGTGTTAGTGAGAACAACGGGAGGAGGAAGCATTTATTGAGAGCCTCCCCAATCCTGGAATCAGCTAACTGTCACACACTGTGCCCCATCCTCCTCTCACTAGTGATGTGACCTTGGGCAGGCAAGCTCTTAACTTCTCGCTGGCTCAGTTTTCTTGTCTATAGTATGGGGAGAAAATGTACCTATTTTGGTTGTTGTGAAGGTTATGTAAGTTTGCACACCTCCCAGAGCATAGTAAATATTCAACACACATTCATTCTAATGGACATCAGAAGAACTACATTATTATTCCTGTTTTACATATATGGAAAGTAGATTCATTCAAATTCACCACTGACATGTTTCATAAGTAATTTGGAAGTGATGTAAGTGGATTTGACCTCAGGCATATGATGACTGTATCATATGATAACCTGCTGTGGGTAAGCAGAGAGGGGGCCACCAAACCCCAGTGCAGTCAGACAGCTGGCCAATTTAGGAATCTTGTTGGTCAATGTCATTATTGAACTTAATCACACGATCCATTGTCTTGGCAGAATGACCTTTGGGGAGCACATTCCTCAGGCTCCTGGGTGGTTCATGTGGTGGTTTTGCTCAAGGAAGCTGTGTAGACTTTGTTCTTCTCTTGGAGGATTTATAATTTACTATGTTCCCTTCCTAGCTGGCCCAGCTCAGGCTGCATAAGTTTTGATGTACATTTCTAGTTTGATCTCTTATTTATGAGAGGCAGTTTTCATGAACATATAGAGAGGCAGAGTTCTTTTTTTATCCCAGATACAAATGTTTGATTTACTCCATGAGCTTGAAATGGAGAGGGATGGTTTGGCTTCTCTGAATCCATATCTGTGGCCAAGTGCAAAATTTGTATCCTTTGTGGATATTTAACTTATTCCCATGCTGGTGGGCTTGTATACCTGTCAGGCTCAGCTGCAAACACTTAACATTTATAAAGAGTGCTGTGGGCTGAATGTTTGTGTTCCTCTCAAAATTTATATGTTGAAATCCTAACCCCCAATATGATAGTATTTATAGATAGAGCCTTGAAGGATATAGTTAAGGCTAGATGAGTTTATAAGGGTGGAGCCCTGATCTGATAGAAATAGAGTTCTTATATAAACAGGAAGAGAGCTCAGAGGCTTCTTTGGTCACAGAGACACAGTAAGAAGGTGGCAGTCTGCAAGCCAAGGAGAGAGCCCTCACTAGAACCTGACCATGCTTACTCTATAACCTCAGATTTCCAGCCTCCAGAACTGTAAGACACACACATCAGTTGTTTAAGCCACCTAGTCTGTGGTGTTCTGTTGTGACAGGCTGAGCTGACTGAGACAGAGAGCTGTGTCACTCTTTGGCCTATTTAGACTGTACAAAAGTAGGTGTGACTTGAGCAAAGCAGAAGAAATAAAGCAACAGATGGCCCAAGGTGGCTGTGACATATTTGGTTTTAGGGAGTTTGAAAGGTAGCTTTGAAGGAAACAAAAGTCAGGGGAGCTGGTATCTCCCCACCTGCCCTGGTGTGCTCATTATGTTTCTAGTGAGAGGTCTTCAATTATTTAAAATTAGTCCTCTTTAAAGCTGTGCACTTTAAAGTGGTTAAAATAGTTAGTTTCATGTTATGTAAATTTAAACTCAAAATTTTTTTCAAAGGGTATTGACATATCACATCAAAGTAGGAGTATGGATAAATAAAATATGATTTTTATAGAATACTGTACAGCAGTGATGATAAATGGATCAGATCATTATGTATAAACATGAATAGATCTTCAAAAATAATGTCAAGGAGAAATGGATCTTATAGGAAGCTACCATTAAGTAGATAAAAATACATGGAACAATATTATATGCTGTTTGTGGGTATTACACAGAGGTTTCTAGGTTTTATTCTAGTGATATCTAGAATAAAAATAAGGATTCAAAGATGCTCATCTGATAAAGATAACAGTTGTCTGAAAAGGAGAGATAGAGTTGGAAAGAATCAAAAGGGAGATTTTCGTGGTCTTGGGTGACTTAAAAATTTAAATAAAATCTGGTCCAAATATAATTAGATATTCACTCTTGTTGATTGTAGATGGTGAGCACACAGGTGTTGGGTATATTATTCTTTGTACTTTCCAATACATTTAATTCTCTCATCAAAAGCAGTGCTTAAGGATACACAGAGTACTTCTGGAACACTCTCAGGAAATTGGCCACAGCGCTTGTTTTGGGGAGAGGAACTAGTGGACTTGGGAGGTGGTTGAAAGTAGAAAGGAAACTCATTTCGGTTATGTGAACTTGGGAAGTCACTGTGTTCCCACTTCATCTGTGAAATACCAGGGTTGTGGAGCCTAATACCTATAGGCATGTAATAAGGATTAAATGAATCAATCCGTGAAAAGTGCTCAGAACAGTTCCGGACATAATTGTGCTTAGTAATTATTAGCTGCTCTTTGTATTACTAATGTTGCGTATAGTACACCATTTTTTACTGTTTGATTTTTTAAAAGCATCTTCATGCCATATTTATAGAAAATTATTTAAAAGAACCATTAATTAAAAACTCTTCCAATTTTCAAATGTGCTTGAAAATTTTTATAAGGTGGAAAACCTGGTGTTGTAATTGTACTCAATGACCTTATAAAACCTTCCTTAACTTTAACATATATTGTGAAGATGGATATTTACAAAGTATTTATGTATATGTGTGTACACACACACATACACACACATACTCATGCATGCATTTGATGTACTTGCCAAGAAATGCAAATTTCTGAGAATAAATTGGCCATTCCGTATCATGTAAAAAATGAGAGTTTGCTTGTGTTCCACATGCTGTAGACTCTGCAATGCATTATTCTGGAGAATCAGGAACAGGCTTCAGTAAGAGGCTCATTGGCAGTAGCATAGGGCAAAGCAGAGGTCTTAAGCTGGAAAGTAGGAAGATGAACTAGCCCACAGATCTGTGCTTTGATATGCAAGTTAAAAAACATTTTTTTAATTGAAAAATAATGCTTTCTAAATGCTATTGGACCTTGGGGCAAGTTACTTTACTTCTCTAAGTCTCAGTTTTGTTATCTGTATAATGGGAGTTAAATGCTTGCAATTTTTTTTTTTTTTTTTTTTTTTGAGACAGAGTCTCACTTTGTCATCCTCAGTAGAGTGCCATGACGTCACAGCTCACAGCCACCACAAAGTCTTGGGCGCAAGTGATCCTCTTGCCTCAGCCTCCCACGTAGCTGGGACTACAGGTGCCCACCATAATACCTGGCTATTTTAGAGATGGGGTCTCAGTCTAGCTCAGGCTGGTCTCGAACTGGTGAGCTCAGGCAATCCAACTGCCTTGGCCTCCCAGAGTGCTGGATTACAGGTGTGAGTCACCGCATTTGGCCTCAGTGCTTGCAAATTTCTTATAAGCACTAAAAGAGATCACACACACAGAGCACACACCCTAATGTGTTTAGGAAATGGCAGCTTCTATTAATGAACATAGTGCATGTGCTGGTGAGTGTGGATTTCCCACCACAAGGTGTGTCAGAGATTTTCACTTAGCTCATTCACAGTGAATAACTTTCTAATTTGATCAGTTGCACAGTGTTCCTGATGGCTTATCCAATCCACCTAATAATATTCGAGTACCAGCCCAGGACGCCCACCCACCAGCTGCCATACCAGTTTGATGTTCTCTAAATGTCTTTTGGAGAAGCAGCTCCTTTTTTTGAGTGACAATCCAGAAGCTGTGATGACTCATTGTGGGGAATGTTGGCTTACCCAATACACACTGCCTTGGCCCGGACATGGCCTACAGGCTTGACTACCTTTGCATGTCAGATAGTATTTTCAAGAATAGGAGAGCGCTCATGGCTGAAATTCTTGAGAGTGGGAAGGACAACATTCAGTGGGATGTCAGAGGAATGCACCAAGGTCCTCCCTGTGAGACGCTCACTGGCAAGAACCTATATGGTGATGATCTCTTCACACCCTGGATCCCTGTACTCCAGTGTAAGGTCATTGAAGTTAGAATCCACAGATTACTCATGTTCTTATGTCTAATCCTAGCACAAGACCTGGTGTAGGAACAGGGCTCAGTAAATGTTAGTTAGATGCATTTTTGAATAATTATTTTTAATGTCAAAATTATTTTTTATAGGAAATTTTGAACATACATGAAATAAGGAGACTATACAATGAACTTCCAGTTACTAATCACCTGATTCCACCAGCTATTAACTTTAGCTACTCTTATTTCACTATTGTCCGTGATTTATTTTTTCTATAGTAGTTAAAGCAAACAAGATATATAGCACATTACCTTTAAATACTTCAGTATGCATCAATGACAGATAAGGATTATTTAATATGCATAACTATAATATAATTATAACACTCAACAAATTTAATAATTTCTTTTATGTTATCTACTATTTAGTCTAAATTTAATATTCTACGTTTGTTTTCAAATGTCTTTTTACAGTTTTTTTTTTTAATCAGGATCCAATCTACCCTTACATTTTTACTGTAATGATGGTATATAATAATGCAACGGTAATAGTTAATTCTCTTTTCTTGTTCATGCTGTTTATGTTTGTATGTAGGGGAAACAGTTATTTATCTCATAGAATTTCTCATATTCTGCGTTTGGCTGATTATAATCTTTTGCCTCTTTATAACATCTTTCTCTATTCTTTTTATTTTATAGAAGTTAGACCTAAAAACCTTACTTTTGTTTAAATTTTTGGGAAATACTTCTTTGGTGATACTATGCACTTCTTATTGCACATGTCTGAAGATGCTGCTTGCCCCACTTTTTGTGGTTGAAAATAGTGATTTTCAAATTAAACAATTTTCTGGTGTTTATTACCTATAGTCCTCTCATAAGAAACTATTTGATAATTCTGAAATACAGCCTATTTACAAAAAGTAGGATAGATACTTGCTTTTGTCCCTTTTAATTACCTATTTAAAATAATGAGTTGTTGCCCTAGCAACTGCCAAAGCTGTGTTTTAATTTTTTGTGGTCATTTTTTTATGCTCAGATGACCTCACCTTTAGCCAGTGAAAGCCCCTTCAGATTAACTTTTGTCTCATTTGCAACAAACACTTATTTATATAGCTTCTATGCTTTCAGAAACATGGAAAATATCCTCAAATTCTCTTATCTTAATTGTAGAGTTAACCATTTCTCCAATTAGCCCTATTTTTTTTTTTTCATGGAAAGTGGAATTTAGAGACCACAATCTGGGGCTAGGGCTAATTGCCAATGAACTAACAATGCCTTCTTAGTATTCAGAGCTATGAAATATGTATGTTTTAGAAAAAAATTCTTAAATTCATACTGATATTCTCAGTTTAAATAAAAATTATTGCTTTTTAAAATCAATTGTTTTGATTTTATATTTTCGTCTATTTTCTCATGCTGAAAATTTAGATGCAAAATGACATTAGTTTTACATATGTATTTAACACGTCATATACTTAAATGAATATGTGAATAATTTCAACATAAGGATGACATTAGCATTATTAACATAAACAGTTTAAGTTTGTTTTTAGGATATATGCTATTTGGAATGTAAGTCAAAATATTCTGTGTCAAAGTGACTTAAAGTAATTGTCTGTGTGACTGTGCCAACAATTTGACTTACAGTGAGGTTCCTTTGGTTTAGTTTGTATCTTTCAGCCAACTCTCTGACACTAACTGGGTATCCTACAAGTCAATATAATTCTGTCTCTAACTACCTAGAATTAGAACAGATCCCACAAGCTAAAGGGTGACATCTCCAGCAGACTGCCCTTCTTCCAGATGACAGTCACCTGTGGGGTCCCCAGACTACCTGCATTTCTGCTCAGCTTCCCACAACCACTTCAAGTTCGATAATTTGCTAGAATGACTCACAGAACTCAGGAAAGTGCTATTGTTATGACTGCCATTTTAATATAAAGGATGCAAATAAAGAGCCAGACAAAGAGCTCCATACACAGGGCAGCAGGTTTGGAAGGATCCCGAGTTTAAGGGCTTCTGTCCCTGGGTAATCAGAGTATGCCTATCTCCTGCTACCAGG
This sequence comes from Loris lydekkerianus, assembly GCA_963574355.1. Classification (NCBI taxonomy): domain Eukaryota; kingdom Metazoa; phylum Chordata; class Mammalia; order Primates; family Lorisidae; genus Loris; species Loris lydekkerianus. The sequence continues at coordinate 15,464 of CAUYPK010088358.1, read as the reverse complement.
TGCTATGCTAAGCTGCTGTGAGCCTCGGTGTTTGGAGTTTTTAATGAAGCTTTCATTATGGAGGCAAGATTTATTAAATCATAGATCATCTGATTGAATTAGATCACCAGGCTCCCTTTCCCAGGTCTGGTGGGTGTAAGTTCCCACCCTTTAATCACATGGCTATTTTTTCTTGAGAGCAGCTCCTACCCTGAAGTTATCTAGAGGCCCTGCCAAAATCTGCCTCTAACAAAGACATTCCTGTCACCTAAGAAAGTTCAAGGGGTTTTGAAACTCTTATGTGGGGAATCAAGGCCCAAACCCCAACTCTACCATACATACATATATTTCCTTCTCCATCGGTTGAGAGGACGGGGTAGGAGAAAGATGCCACAGTAGCCACAGAGCTCCCTGAGTCTGTATCCTGGTTTCTAACATCATTCTCCTGTCCCCAGTAAATGCCATTCTCTGATTAGAAGAGACAGTGCTCCTTGAAAAGATGACTAATTCTAAGACAGGAGCAAAAAATATACAAGATAAACTTGGAGCAACTCATGGTGCCAGAAAGTAAAGAAATGCTCAATCAAAAACAAAACAAAACAAAACAGAAACAAAAACATCTAAAATAAAGAGACAGCATCTAAGGCACACAGAAGTCCATTGAAAGAGCTGCCAGAGGCCAAAGCTGGAATAATATGAGCAAGAAAAGGATTAAGTAGCATTGGATTGTAGCCTCAAGTATAAATTATCTGTAAATTTATGCTGTTATTCATAAATAATTAATTAATAAATAAATGAACAAATGGGGGAGAACAAACAAATCGCCTGTGCAGAAGAATTCCAAGGGATTTACACAGACAGCCCCTCTTCAAGGGGGGAGGATGTCAGTCACCTTAAATCTGGCTGCACATAGTGAATTCTTCCAAGAAGATACAATGGAAAGGGAGAGATGGAGACCCTTTACAATGGAGAAACCTGGAAAACACTACTCTGCCATGTTAGCAAGGTGAATGTCAGCAAAGGCTGGCATGCAATCAGTTAATCAATGATAAAAGGACGAGCACCAGCAGTGTTGAGCCCGTGGGTAGCATGCAGCCTGAGGTGACGGCACCCTACCCAGCAGACTGTGAGACACATCCTGACTGAGGCGTCTTCTACACAGGACTTGACCGTCTCCCTCAAACACTGACGGTGATCAAAACAAGTTAAATATGAAAACCGCCGCGGCCAAGAAGGGCTTAAGGAGACATCTAAATGGAATATGATACCTGCCTGGCATCCTGGAATAGAAAAGGAACAATAGCTAAAGATGGAGGGAATCTGAATAAACTACGACTTACAATTCATGATAATACATTAACATTGGTTCATTGATTGTGATCAGTCACCATATTAATGTAAGATGTTAGAAACGGATGCTGAGGCTGGGGTATTCAAGGACTCTGTTCTATCTGCACAATTTTTCTGTAAATCCTGAACTAATGCAAAATGAAAAGCTTATTTAACAAAAAAATAAATCTACCCAACTATTTTCACACCTTCTCTTTTCCAGACTGAAGGGAAGGATTCATTCCAGCACAGTTACAGGACCCTTTGGTACACTGCTCAAGCACAAGTTGGATTGTCTAACTGTTGAAGCTAAGGTCTGACTTTATAATAGGCTTCACATTTTCAGGTGGTATTTACATTTTAAAAGAGGCTCTTCTTTACTCAAATCTCAGAATATAATACCCAGGAGATATTTCTGGGCAGAACTTTTTTTGATGCTCTGTATCTGTGACTTCCATAAACAATCTGCATAAAGAAAAAACAACACAAAAATAGAGTCATCAACTTCCCAACCAACTTCTGAAGTCTGTATAGACAAAGTTCATGGCTTTTGTCTTAAATATTTAATGAAAATTACTAAAGACCAAATGAGTAAAGACAAAGCCTGATGCATTGGAAAGATCTTGGCTAACAATATAAGATAGACCTGGGCTCTAATCATGACTCCAGCACTTAACAATGCTGAGATTTAGGCAATTCTTCTTAACTGCTCTGGTCCCCAAATTTCTTACTTTAAATAGGGACCATGCCATTGGCCCAACCCTGTCACGCACCTCATCCCCCCCTTCTTTCCCTGCCCCTTCCCCACGCTCTATATAAGTGGCTGCTTGACGCAATAAAGTTGAGTTCCTGCTTAAAAAAATAAAAATAAATAAAAATAAAAATAAAGACTTCCTTTATCCTTTGCTTAGTACAAAATAATAAAAAATAAATAAATAAAATAAATAGGGATAATTAGGCTGGACATGATGGCTCACGCCTGTAATCCTATTGCTTTGGGAGGCTAAGGTGAGAAGATCTCTTGAGGCCAGCAGTTCAAGGCCAGTCTGGGCATCATAGTGAGACCCTCTCTCCAAAAACAAACAAACAAACAAACAAACAAACAAAAAATAGAGATAATTCTAGATGTGTCATAGTGCCTATGTGATATAATACGCATAAAATGCCAACTATGGTGGCTAGCATACAGGACATTTTTTTAAAAAAGTGGTTATTAATGAGATGTTACCATCAACATAATCACCATCATCTTCAATGGATCCTCCATTTTCAAATGGAGTAAACAGTGGCAAATTATTCCACATCTTTTAGCCTCAGTTTGCTCATGTAAAATGGAAATAAAAACTCATGTTCCATGCAGAGTTGCTATGAAAATTAAATGAAATAACACTTTCACTTTGTCCTCAGACATCTGTGTGTGTCTCTCTCTACCATCATAACCCACCTATCTAATCTTCTTGTCTAACCATCTATCTATTTTTATCACTTAAACCAGCAGAGTCCCCTAAACTTGGTTAGCAAAACAAAGCTAGGAAATTTCCTGTGCTGAAATTTGTAATTGTTCCTTACTGTGGAAAGGAATGAGTTTTGCAAAAGCTCAAAGGCCTTCTTTAATATTTGTGTGTTCCAGATAAAATTCTCAAATAATGCATATAAATGAAGGCAGCTTTAACCTGCAATAATTAAAAGAGAAGCTATTAGCTTTGAATGATACTAAAATTGTAGGTTTATTACAGTCTCAGTGTCTTGAACTGAGAGCATAAAATAAAGCCAGGACCAAGGAGGCTGTCTATACTTAAAGGTTGCCTCTAATTAATAATTTTCTGAGTTAAAAAATTGATGTCTTCTTAGTGATAGCACTGAGTCCGACTGAGAAATCGTTAGTAATTCTGGGTTCTTTAAAGCCTGGAGCCAGAAATCTTTCTTTTATTTTTATTACAGCTGCCAGTATTGCAGACTCCTTGCAAATAGTTTGACAATAAATATTCAAAACTTTGGGGCTGAATGTCCTTTCTTATTCTGGGCATCCTGCTTTCCACAGGCACTTGCCTAAGGCCACACTGAGACCCGTTTCTTCTCATATTCCTGCCAGTAAACAGGCAAACATGATGGTCACATTGCCTGATGGAGTCTATCTCTGGTATCTTCTGAGTTAATTGGGATCTAGCCTTGACCATGAAGGGGAGGAAAGGGTCTGGGGCGGGGCCGGGGGAGAGGCAGGAATGAACCTGAACAACACCAACTTTTGGAGGCGAGTAGAGGAAGGAAGAGCAGAAGTTAGATGCAAAGGGATGGTCAGGGAGACAGGAGGAGAGGAGGACAAGGGAACAGGTCTTCCAAGCTGTGAGTCCAGAGCTTGATGGGTAAGCGATGTTGAAGCCACAGCAAAATAAAGTCCCTAACTTCCAGCTGTATAGCTATAAGCAAGTTATTTAATTTTCTACCGTGACTCTGTTTTCTTATGTGCAAAAGGAGGATAAGAACAGGACTTGCCTCCCATTCAATCCAGAAATCCCTCTGCTGGGCATATACCCAGACTCTTCTTAACAACCAACTCTTGAGGAAACAGAGAGACAATGAACTCAGTTTAGCTCCTCCTTCCCTTCCCAGGCTACTAATCTACTCCTGAGAGATTTGCCCTCATGACCCAAACATCTCCCACTAGGCCTCACCTCCCAACACCACCACACTGTGGATCAAATTTCAACATAATATTTGGAGGTAAAAAACCTTCAAATTATAACAGGAATACAGTAGTGATAAGGAGAGTAGAAATGAGTAGCTATGCTAAGCTTGATACACACTTTTTTAAAAAGGTAAAATGTGATTGATTATTCTAAAATTAGAAGTTAAGCATGAATCCAAGTGGACGCATTGGTAGCACATAAAGAGGACTTCATTTGCTACAGTGAGAGACAAATAATGTTGAGGACCAGATCAAGGTCCCCACCATGAACAGCAGAGAGCTACGAAGAGAATTAAACTCTTAACCTAAGAAGGTCAGCTATAGTAACACAGGAGCTCAGACGAGGAGAGAATTGGACTCTGGACTAGAATGAGAACATCTGAGGGAGGTATTGCATGTGATAATACTGTAAACCAATATTTCCTTAGATCAGTAGTTCTCAATCTTCCGAATGCCGCAACCCTTTAATATAGTCCCTCATGTTGTAGTGACCCCAACCATAAAATTATTTTCGTTGCTTCTTCATAACTGTAATTTACCTACTGTTATGAATAGTAATGTAAACATCTGATATTAGGTGACCCCTGCAAAAGGGTTGTTTGACCCTCCAACGGGTCACAACTCACAGGTTGAGAACCACTGCCTTAGATACATTTGGCCACCGATATAGTTAAAACATGCCTGTTAAGGAATCCCTTCTTTACATTAAAATGACAGAGAGACCTTTCCCTTATACTACAAAAGATTCCACCCTCAGGAATGGTCTCCACGTTTCTTTTTGGCCATTAGATCAATAATTAAAGTTAAGTTATAATATAATATGTTGGTAATGTGTGCTGGATAAGAAAGTGAAGAGATCAGACCTCAGAGGAGTAAAAAGTCTAGTGAACACTTAATAGCTATGGCTTGGAGAGTAATCAGGAGATGAAATTCTAAGTTAGTAGGCAAACAATGAGGGTGGGAGGGTACAGAACGTTAATCTGAGGAGTACTGATCAATTTTGGAGTCTTCTATCAGGGTTCAGAGCCCCAGGAGACAATGCAATCATAAAGTGAGGGTGTCTTATAAAAGCATCAAAAACTGATCACCCATACTAAATAAGGGATAAATTCTAGACCAGCAATAGATACCATAAAACAGGACCAAAAACTTAAACAAGCAGGCAACCTGCAGTGGATATGCCATGTAAGGCTGAAATATCCCTCCTCCCAAATTACTGGGAGTGGCAGGGATATACCAAGCACCAAGGTATTTAAGAATGTGTTGGCCGTATTATCTCCAGCATCATTAATGAATTCAGTATTAGCTCACCGCTGTGGGCTGTGACTAATTGTCGGACTGGCTGTTATAGAACTGGGCTCATTAACAGCAATGGTAAGCAATGGTAACAGAACACCAAAACTGTTATGACCAGGAGTTAGCATTTAAATGCCACACCTATGGTGCATTTTACAAGGGTAGAAATTAAATCTACGAAGTGTAGAATATAATGTCTTGACACAATAACAAAGAAAATGCGGACAATAACTATGGACTTTGTGACTTTTGCTGGAGTTACATAGGAAGAAGAGATGGACCCTGCCAAAAGAACTCTGTAATAATACCTTGTTGAATAATCATGGCTTACCCAGTACCATGGATAGTTTTTGAGAAAAATTGCTGGTCAACAATGTGTTAAGAGATAAATTATCTCTGGATAATATCTCTGGAGGAAACAATGGTGAACATAGTTCTTGCTATCAGGAAGGTTACGGAATCTCTGCAGTCCCCTTCTCACTTACTTCACTGGGCAACAACCCCTTCTTTTCTTCCTTCCCCTGGGGACGAAAGCAAAGCTTCACTGTGTGGATATTTCTAACTGCACTCAACCCCTTGCCCATCCCATTACCTACCGTATTCCCACACCTTCCTTTGCCCTACACGCGATGCATTTAAATCTCTGGAACCCATCTGTGTGTCACCATTACCAAACCTGTCCTTTTTGTATGACTGCAATTGCATATTAAATAATCAGCAAGCAATGTTGATTCCGGGTGATCCTTTAAAGGAGAAGCAAGAACCAGACCAGTGGTCTACAAACAGAAGAAATGAAATTATTTAGGACAAAAGGGTAGAAAGAATCCAGGCCAACTGAGAAATTAACAGAAACAGAAAGTTCTGTGAAGAATAAAAGATGTTGGTCAGGTTTAAAGTGCACAAAATACATACACAATTTTTGTTGCTGTATTCATCAATTTGCTGGTTACAAAACAAGTTGGTGGCTTTTGTATGCTAAAAAATATTTAATGCAAATCAAAAATGGTGAACTCCCTCAGAATTTTATTGTTGTAAGTGTTCAGATAGGATCTTTTAGTGCACCATTTTCAATAAATGGTGGATATTATATTCTTTTCTTGCTGTGTCATTGTTCCCTGAAGTGTGGTCTCAGTCACAGCTTTGTTCTCCATCAGTTCTGTCCGTAGGCAGAGCCCCAGTGCCCTGGCCTTTGGTCTGTGCCTTCGTAAATTACTCTGGCTCTGGCTCTGGCTAACTCCATGACTGCAAGGTGGCTCCAGTTGGCAGCTCGGTACATTTAATGGTTCTAAGAGTTCTGATCTCATAGAATAAAATCAGATAGACTTGAGAGTTTTCTAATCCTTCTTCAGCCACTTATTGTCTGAGTCATCATTATTATATTTCATTTTTTAAAGAGACAGAATCTTGCTCTATTGTCCTGGCTGGAATGCAGTAGCCTGATCAGAGCTCCCTGCAATCTCCATCTCTTGGGTGTAAAGAATTCTCCCTCTGGGAACTCCCAGTAGGAGCTGAAACTGCAGGCACCCACCACCATGCCTGGCTAATTTATTTTTATTTTTTTATTTTGTAAAGATAGGGTCTCGCTATCGCCATCTCCTGGCCTCAAGTGATCCTCCCACCTCAGCCTGCCAAAGTGTTCATTAAATCAGTTTTGTTTTGTTTTGTTTTTTTCAAATCTCTGAGCCTTATTGAACCAATGAGTCTGGAAAACAGGTCTAACTTTACTCTCAGGTATAAATTAAATGGCATTTTGTGCCAGGAAGTAAATATTTTGTAAACCATGGTTTGTAAGAGGTCTTTGTCTGTTTGTTTCTGACTTTTGCTTCAACTATAGAGACAAACGTACACTAAGTCAGGGGAAACTGAGTGATTGTCCCCAGCAAAAAGCCAGGATTAGAGTCCTGAGAGCCTTTGATCACAGCATTGTCATCATCTAATCAATACATAACCTTGTTCTAGGTTGTTTCTGTTTAGGAATCCCTAATTACAATATATTGTTGATTAATTAACATTGAGCTCATAGCCAACAGCGTTGTATGCCTGAGTGAAGCTTATCTCACGCATACAGCACTCACTCCGTAAGGCATGTGACAGCCTCCTCCGTTTAGGGACCCTGCAGCCCTCTGCTTGGGGGCCATTTTAAATAATGAAATTGCCAGTAAAAAGCAGAAAAATGTGGAAAGTTTGTTACTAAGTAAACCACAATACAAACACGTGTTTATAGTTTGAAAGCTAAAAAAAGAAGGCAGGTCATCGCCTTGTGTGACCTCAGCTGGGAATGTGAATGGTCGTGACTCAGATTTTTCACTGTTCTGAACATTTCTACAAAGAGCTTCAAAGATGTCATGAGTTACAAAGAAGTTTCAGCTAGCAGACTAATTTGCAAATATGAAATTCACAAATAATGAGAATCTATTCTATGTTAGGGGCAAGTGTGTCTTCCTTGCAGGTACCAGTAAGCACAGGACACCTTGTTCTTCTCAATTCAGTTCCCTGTTTGCAATCCAATATCAGATATTTCTCCTACCTTATATCGGGGTTCTGGTCAAGGTTCGCCAGGGAAAGAGAACCAATAGTTATATAAATGTACAACCTCTGTAAGGTAACCACCCAAGGAGCTATAACAAACTCATCCATATATGAAGGTGGTCAACACAAGGAACTAGCCCTGCTGGGCCAATACATGTGTGATGCATGTCCAGTCTATGAAAATTAGGTCGACTTATTTCATAGGTAGTCAATGAAGGGAGGCGGTCAACCATGGTCTATGTATATACACAAGGGTGGGAAAATAAAGTTTGTTAACTCCTCAGAAAAAGTGCTACATACCTCATTGCTGAATATGACGAGGGTCACCTTCGATGTACTCCTCCTGGAAGCCAGGCACTGACACCAGCACCTAGTCCACCCTTCACAGCACTGTATGTGGGTCTGAGAATTTAATAGGATGCCAGCTCTGATGGCCATTGCAGAAAAAGTTCCAAAATTGCTTTGACAAGCACACTAGGCACTGGCATCAATGCATAACTGCAATTATCTTATCTAATATTTTTAGCCATGGTTGGAGATAGGCAAAAGTGGTAGCAATATTTGATATTAAAGAGCCTGAGATATAGAAAAAAATTGGTAATCAATGCAAAGCCTCTATCCTGGTAAGTACTTCATCCTGATGAGAAGGCAGGATTATGACGATAAAGCTTTTCTTCACTGCCTCTAATGGGCTACTTCTGCTTCATACTGGTTTTTCTCATTTGGAGATGCAAATAAATAAATTAGAAATATCTGGAATATAATGACTAATAAGGTCATGTATTTATGGAGCCTTCAAAGGTCTTTAGCCTTCTAGAGAATAGTAAGAATGGTTTCCTTTTATCCACCTTGTTTGGAAAATCCCAGTCTAGCCGTGGAAATGAAAAAGAGTTGTCAGTTCACAAACATAATTCTGTTCCTGATCTGATGCAGCCTGTTGTGATTTGTGCCTTTGAAAGCGATGACAAACATGGGACATGCCAATTTCAGCTGCATTACCTCTGCCCTCTCACACTTTCCCTGGGAAGCTCTAAGTTGCTTTGTGAAATCAAGTTGCTTTAACAGCAATGCTTTAATCTTTTTGAATTTCTTTAAAAAAATATAACATAAATTTAGTTTCAGTCTTACTGATATGGGCTAGTGTGAGATATCATTCTGCTTTAAATCATAAATGATTACTATTTGAATTTTGAAATAGTTTAGAGAAATATTTCACCCCAGCAAAGCACCAGGCAGAAAATAACGGACTGAAAGACCTACAAGGTAAGCTGTTTATTTAACCACGCTGCCATTCAAAAGCATGGTGACCAAGTGCTGGCAAGAGGTCAAATGGACAGAAAATAAGTAGCAGATCACATTATCGGGAGATCAGCAGAGCTAGTATGGGAGGCATATGGTGTTAAGTGGTTCTCAGTCACCTCAGTGTGAGCATTAGTAATGTCCTTGTAAGGGTTGTAAGACTCTTAATGAGATGACTTCAAAGCTTGTCTAGAGACCGGCCCCATCTCTAGCTTCACCCCTCGTTGGACCCCCACACAAATTCTATACCTCCCGTAGAGTATTGTCTGAATCATTAAAAATTATCTGTGCTTTATGCTTCTGGGAATTCTCATGTCCTGCCTCCGCTGTCTCTGAAGTTCTCACCAACCTGATGTGTCACCTTATTTATTTTTATGACATTCTTCAGCCTTCAGCCCAAATGCCCCACTGGAGAGGACCTCACTGATTGGCCTGGAGAAGCGGAACGTACCTTCTGAGATCTCACAAAGGCTTCTACGTTCCTCTTTTTAGTTTAGAGTCTAGCTGTTCATTTTTTCTGTCCTTGTCATCCTCTAAGCAGAGCTCCCCTGAAGGAAGGGCAGCAGACCGTGAGACTGGGAAGACGTGTGCTGTTCGTCCTGTGGCCCATAGTGTGAGAAGTGTCAGGGGAGTGTTTCCTTGTCTAATGCTGGAATGAGACAGAAGTTTAAAGACTGGGGTGGTTGTAAAATGCTCTCCATCAAGAAGGAGCAGGGACCTCCCTGCAGGACCAGAGGCAGACAAGGTCCACGGCTGGGCCCTGTGGGAGGAGAGCTGTGGAAGGGGTGAAGCAGACGGACAGGACGCAAAGTAGAGAGAAATATGGGTATTGATTCTGTGTGTGACAAGGTATGTGGTGTGTGGTGTGCAGTATGTGTATTTACTGCAGTGTGCCCAGTGTGGGCAGGTGTATAGTGTGTGTGTGTTGTGGCAGGTGTGGTGTGGGCGTATGTCTGGGGCATGTGTGCATGGTGTGAGCCTGCATGGTGTGGTGTGTGGTATGCGTGATGCCTGATGTATGGTGTGTGCCTGAGTTTGGTATTGGGGTTTGGTATGTGTACACAGTGTGTGAGTAATCTGTGTCTATAGTGGATTACGTATGTGGTATATGTGTAGGTTTGTGTGTGTGAGAAAGAGAGAGAGGGGAAGAAACTTCTCCTTAACACTGTCATGAACATTCAGTAAAATCACAAAAATGACAATATTCTTGGTGTAATTCTCATTCTTACAAAGGTTAGTAAAGAAGATGAGTTTTGTGTAAGCGCTGGTGTAGGAAGGTATAAAGCCAGACCACGCCGGCCAGAGAGAGATAATGTGTGAAATACTATTGATCTTCATGCCTGAGACAGGTTCTAGAACGAAATAGTGCTTAATGAGAATCTTGAAAAAATAAATGAATGATGAAAACATTGCAAATTATTTTATGAATGAAAAATCTTTTGTTAAACATTTGTTTTTAGATGTTTCTAGAAATAGGTTATAAAGAAAATCGTTTGAAGATTATAAACTTGGCAAGTTACGCACCTTTGAAAAACACGTAATTTCTGCTGACATAAAATTAATGTCTTTCCATTAATGTCTTAGGCACAACGGAATTATTTTTCCTGAGCATGATTATGATTATTAGTAGGATATGTTTTTCGAAAGGTTTAATGTACTTATTTTCTATAGGTTTTGTATAGTAATGAGCATCCCTGGGTGGTTATGTAGGTAAAGACCCACAAATGGAAACCACCACATGTTTGGAGGATGTTCAACACCTAAACTTTGGCCTTATCTAGTTAAAATTCTTTTGTCCAACTATTCATTTATTCGTACATTTGACAGCTCCTTACTGAGAGATTTCTGTGTGCCAAGAATTATTTTAGAGGTTAAGGGACAAAGCCAGCAAAACTCCCTGGCTTTATGAATTCACATGCAGGTGGTTGCAAGTGGAAAAAAAATCAATGCAAGGAAGCGTTGACACAAATTGGAAAATGAAGAACCAAAACCTTAGAATACACTTGGGCTGAGGAAATTTCCAGAAGTTTAGTCATGATTCTCACTGTTTCCCTTTTCTCTTCATCCTCTAAAGGTCTTATTTATGTTTTGCCACACTTTATCTCTAAAAGTTGGATTTTTGTGTGACCAACAGACAACCACTAACACTATCTAGTCACATTAAAAAATAATATTAATAATCTCCCTTTTGCTTAGAATTCCAGAAGAAAGTTTTCAGATTACACTAGGTCCGTCAACTTTAACTCATGGTTTTGGAAATATGAGCAGAGCTGGGAGAATAATTAAATTCCACTAAATGGCTGTCACAAATCTTATGAACAAATGAAGATAAAAAACTACAGAAAACTCAAATCTCTCCCTGACACCCAGGTCATAGTTAGGGATTCATTTCTATTCTGGTTCTCTCTGTACCAAATAACCAGGTAAAAACTGTTTTCCTTGGAATACGAACTCCTATATGTACCCATGTGGATATTTTTTTAAAATTGAAGGCATTCTAGGTGACTGTTTCTGGTTGGGAACTGAGCTTGTCAAATTTAAAACAAAGAAAGAGATATCAGAATGATGAGTTGGTTTAACTTCTCTGACACATAAAGTATTTCAGATATCTTTATGGACACAATATCATATCAAAAGAAAAGGTAAAAGGTCTGTGTTTATATGAACTGAGGAATATCATCTAGCTGTTTTGAGCTTCTCTTTATCTATAAACCGTTCATCGTGCGGTACATTTGTTTGACACTTTCTATGTGAAGTTGTCTAGGTGCTGAGAAAAAATATATATTTTTTCTGCTTCCTTGACAGTGTTTTCATCAGGATCAGGAAAAAAGAAGTAACACTAAATGACTAAAGTAATTTATAAAGCATCTAAAAATGGAACTGATTACTATCTAAGAAGATAATGTTTTTAAAAGATTGCTGCAAATTCTTAAGTGTGGCTGTGTTTGCAATGGATTTGTCAGACTTCTTGGAGATTCCTCAGAAGCTTCTGGGGCAGTATCAGCTACCCATCCAGTGGAGTCTAAAGGAATCAGAAGATAGAATCATTTTCCTGCTGATTATTATTTTTTTTTCCTGGCACGGAGATTTTATCACACATTTCCTGTACTGCACTTTCTATCTGCGGAGCTCCCTGGTCCTCACCGCTGTGTCAGTGCCTGCAGATTCCCTAGGGGCAATGAAAGCTGAAAATCAACGAACCCAAACTTCGCGAGTTGGTTACAGAGGCCCCATACTGCCCATTGCGAATCCGAGATCTGCCTTTGTACATGTGTCCTTTTTACCCACTGAGTTCTTTCTTCTTATAAATAATAAGGCTCTAACTTTGCACTTCTTATTTTCCAGGAGGGACATCTGTACATTCTTAAATGGCACATAGCACACCTTTCCTGGAGGTATTTTTAAATTTAAGTCTATTCCTCTTAATCAAGTGCAATTAAAGACCAGATTAAGTATCACGCAGCTTGATCTCCTAGACTGAAAATGCCAGTGCAATGGCTTTAAACTCGGAGGCCAGAGCTGACTGCTTACAGCAGGTTGCAAAAGGTAATTTGAATGTAAGCAAATTAATAACACAAACTAATGGAATATTCAATCCTCTTCAGCTAACTCCTCTGTTTCTCCCTACACAACTGCCCTATTTCGTATTGACTGACAAAGGCCGTACCTTGTATGAATCCTCCAATGACTCCTTTCCTTTGTACTTCTGTCTTCATCTCGTAAGGTTTAGCACTTAGCACTGCTCTTGGGGCATAGCAGGCAATTTATAAACGTTAGTTAAATGAATGAGTTGAGCTTCAAATCATTATTCTGTGATAGGCAGAATATGCCCCTCCCAGTATGTCCACATCCTAATCCCTACAACCTGGGAATATGTTAGGTTGCACGGCAAGGGTGGGGTTAATTTTGGAGATGGAATTAAGGTTTTTTTCAACAGTTGACCTTGAGGTGGGGAGATTATCTTCACTTATTATATAACCCTTGTAATCTCCAGGGTTTTATAAGGGAAAGAAGGGAAGCAAGAGTGTTGGTGTTAGAATGACACGGGGTAAGAAAGACTCTGAGGCTGTTATACCCTTGGCAAGTAGAAGAGAGGACAGGCGCCAGGGATTGTGGGCAGCCTCTGAAAGCTGAGAACGGCAAGGAAGCAATTTGTTTCTGTCATTCTGAAGAAGAAATGCTGCACTTGCAGCATCTTGATTTTAGCCCAGTGAAACCCAGTTCAGACTTCCTATTTCAGAGCTGTTAAGATAATATATACATGAATTTAGAAATTTTTAATTATGATAGCTAAATAATAGTTGTGTCTATTTATAGGGCACATATGATGTCTTGGCCTAGGCAAATATATACAATGATAAAATCTGTGTAATTGGATCCATCACATCGAGCATTTACCATTTTTTTGTGTTGGGAATATCCTGAGTCTTCTCTTTTAGTTATTATAAGGTCTGCCATATCTTACTGTTGACCCTAGTCTCTTGTTTTGCTATCAAATATTGCTCACTCCTTCTGTTTAACTATATCTTTGTGCCCATTATCCATCCCTACTTTACCCCCTCTTCTCTGCTGTGTTGTTTTAAGCTCTAATTTGCAGTAATTTGCTACAACAGCAATAGGAAACTAATACAGATACTATAATAATGGCCTCTTGTTTTGTTTCCTCCATGTTATATGAATATTTAGGTCTCCTATAACTCTAAGTGGTGATGTCCTGGGCAGGGACTTTCAATATCAGAGGATGTATAATGAACAAAAATACATTGTGTTTAAAAATGAGATGGCTGTGAATCCTAGCCCAACACAGGACATGGGTGACCTTGGTCAAGTCACTCAAGTGTACTGAATGTTTTGTTTAATGGAGACAATAATATACACTTCACAGGGGCATTGTGAAGATTAAAAGTAATATATGTAAATTACCTATTATGATACATACTCAGAGTAAAATAAATGCCCTGTTGCAGAGGTAAATTTTCCACATAATGAATGAAAAATTTAATAAGGTTTAAGCCCTACATGTGTATTGCGAGTTCTGACAAGGCTTCTGGACGATGTTAGACCTGACTTTGCCGCTTCAAGAAGGGAAAGGCTTTGCACGTGGGAATATATTGGAAGGGAGGACTCTGGCAGCCAAAGTTGAATTCCGTATAGGACGGTAAGCAGCAGCCTAGCAGGGCTGCAGGGTGTGCCCCCGCTGGTGGCTATAAGTATCACACGGGGCTGAGCGTCTCTGGATCCTATCTTGGTTCCAAAAGTTACAGTACGTGGCAGTTTAGTGTCTATTTAAGTTCTTTGTGGCTCTAATTACTGAAATGTAAAGAAATATTCTGGAAATTTAATGTGTAAATACATATAAATCACATGGAACAGAGCATTTATAAAAGCTCAATGGAAAATTAGCTACTGTTAATGCTATTTACTCCATGTGTGTAGAAAAATGAATGCGGGAAGGTCGTGTTCCTGATGCTCTCAGCTCAGCCAGCTGGAGCAGAGGCCTCCTTACACCCACAAAAACTTTCTCCAGTGGAAAAATTTCACCCACCCTTACAAGAAAAGGCAAGAAAGTTCAACTGAGGTTTAAGTTCAGTTAGGATAGAAATTATACACCTTTTAGGCTGTTGCTGTAATTCATTATTTATTCCAACACCTAGCACAATATAGAGGCATTCTTTAAATATCTCCTGGTAGAAGGCACCTGTAAAAAGTTCAAAATATAGCAAAAAGAAGTTTCCTAGTCCTATTTTTGCCTAAACTAAGGTGTAAGCAGCCTGAATAAAACACTTCAGTACCATCACAGTAAGCCAGACAAGCTGCAGTTTAAATCACCCAGGGGTAGGGTCTACACTTCACCACTTGCTATGTGATGTTGTGAATTCTTCAAGCTCACTTGGTCTCAGGTTCTACCTTTAAGGAGTGAGAATTTGTGAGTTCTGCTCTAATCTATTTTGTTTTATTATTTTTCTGGATTATATAAAGTGATATGAATAACATAACTGAAATCATGTAAACTCCAGTTCAGATTTTGTCTTATCATCTTATAGACCAGGGGTCCTCAAACTTTTTAAACAGGGGGTCAGTTCACTGTCCCTCAGACCGTTGGAGGGTCAGACTATATTTAAAAAAAAACAACAACAACAAACTATCAACAAATTCCTATGCACACTGCACATATCTTATTTTAAAGTTAAAAAAAGGGGGGGGGGACAAATACAATATTTAAAATGAAGAACAAGTAAAGTTAAATCGACAAACTTACCAGTCTTTCAATGGGAACTATGGGCCTGCTTTTTTGGCTAATGAGATGGTCAATGTCCAGTTCCATATTTGTCACTGCACATCATAA
>CAUYPK010088353.1:0-11657 GCA_963574355.1 Loris lydekkerianus | reverse complement strand
TTCATAGTGCCAGAGTTTTTCTGTTGATTTCGCCTCATGATTGCTTTTCACTGTTGCCTCTGGCCGTCCTCAGAGTTGGGGAGGTGTCTCTCCAAGATTAGACCCCTGCGGGATCACCCTATTGTTGCTGGATCTTTGTAGGGGAGTGACCCTGTGTAGTTCCTCTGGGGCTGCTGTAGTTAGGGAGTCTGCTTGTGGAAGCAGCTCTGGTGTGTGACACACCCAGATTCAGCAACAGGGCTGGGGGTTGTGCGCATGGTTCTCTGTGCCTGGCACCCATTGACTTTGGCACAGAGAACCCAAGGCTCTAGCAGTCTCTGGCCAGGAGAAGGGCTCTGCACACAGGCAGGGCAGGCTCCAGAGGGCACACAGTTACCAGAGTCTCTGATCAGATGGATGAGCTAGTGTGGAGGCTGGAAGGACACAGGAGGGGGGACGCAGGTTTGTGTTGCTCCTGCAGTTCCTGGTCAGGGAATGTGGAGCCCCGGTGGGTGCGGGTCACCGGTCAGGGTTCGCTGCACACCTCTTATGGAAGTCTGGGCGGTGCCAATCCCAGGAGTTTGAGGTTGGTATGAGCTGTGACGTCAGGACACTCTACCCAAGGTAACAGCCCAAGGCTCCAGTGTGCCCAGACTGTCTCACTCTGCCCCTAAGGATTAGGGCTGTGATGCAGTTCAGTTCCCGTCTTTAAGCTGCTCAGTCACTAGGTTACTTTGTGCCACCCATTTCTTGCTCTGGAACTCTGAGGGCGGGGCTTGCTGGAGCAGTTTTTTCACACAATGGCTTTCACTGAGCCCAGCTCAGTGGCTCATTTTGGGGCCCTAGACAATGCCCAACGTTCTCCACACTTCTGCTCAAGCTCTCCCCAAGGCAGCTCAACTGAGTGCCAAGTCCAAGAACACCAAAATAGTTCACAGGTAAGGCCTTTCCAGTTTGCAGTCTCAGTGCTGCTTGTAGTCACGGTTGCCGGTGTGATTAGGTTGATCCAACACATGCAGCCACTTGCCAGTTTTCCACTGTTTTTGTCCTCCTCCTTGGGTCCAGAAGTCCCTTACTGGCTCCCTGTATCCTCAAAGGGATGATCATAGGCAGATCCCACTGGCCAGAGATGTCTGGAGTCTTGTCTCCCTCGATTCCCTGTGCCCAGTTGCAGGGAAGCTGTTACTCAGCCGCCATCTTTAATCCAATGAACGGTGTCCCTAATTCCATATTTGCACTCCTCTAATCTACGCTCAGTGAAAAAACTAGAAGATGCTGTTACTAGGATATATAGATCACGCGATTTCTGTTTATAGACCACTGGAGTGACTTTAGAGTGAAAAACCAAGAGCTTCACATTTGTCTGTGGATCACACAGAGTCAGGTCTCTGCTGTCCCTCTGACAGCAGCACCTGCCCCCGCCCTCACCACCTCCAGACACAGAGGTTACTGGGTTCTGGAAAGCATCATTCATATTCGCAAGGCCTTCACAGTCTGGCCAGTGCTCCTCCCCGGCTTACCTCTCCTTCTTCCTCTTCTTTTCCCTCTTTCAAAATGATCCTCCCCCACATACTCAGCTGACCCTCTCCCTTCACACCGTTGGGTCTTTCACGAAGACTGTAGGCCCTGGCAGTTTCCCCTCGACTCTTTAACAGTAAGTGCTCCACATTCTGCACCCATCCTCCTGCTGCAATTTTTTTCCCTTGGGAACTTACCACAATGTAATCTATTTTATTCATTTATTTTCTCTCTTTCTTCACTAAAATATCAGCTCCATGAGGGCAGAGGCATGGATGAGTAGAGTTGGTGACAGTCTCTTGAGAGTGTGTGCGGCGCCTTGGGCACAGGGCACTGAGCACACACCTGAGGACCAGCCCCACGCTGCGCTGCCCCTGCACACAGCCATGCTCCATGGGGAAGGTCAGTTCAGTGCCTGCTCCCCCCGCAGGCCAGCCGTGCTCCACAGGGAAGGTCAGTTCAGCGCCAGCTCCCCCCGCAGGCCAGCCGTGCTCCACGGGGAAGGTCAGTTCAGCGCCTGCTCCCGAGCTGAGTGAGCAGTTGTCCAGGGCAAAGGTGTGTCTTCACTCCATTCTGTGGTGACTCTAGCAAAACAGGGGCATGGAATAAGATGCATAGTAAACATTTCTTTCAGAAAACCAAAACCAATTATCCTCTTATCCATGTGAATGAATTATCGCTATGCATTTGGATGCGTGATTTGCTGAAGTGTAAATGATGTCAATGGGGAAGCCAAGCTTCCTTTTGGCTTAGCCCAGTATGTTAACAGCCTTTGCCTTGACTTTAAGGAACATTCATTCTAGTTAAACACATTAGCAAGACTTGGGTTGACGCTCACCACTTAAATGTGGTGCAGGCCTTGTAGGTTGCACCTAGGCCTGGATTTGAACATATGCTAACTTCCTTTTTTTTTTCTTTAAAAACAGAGTCTCACTCTGTCTCCCTGGGTGGAGTGCCAGGGCATTATAGCTCACAGAAAACTCAAACTTTTGGGCTTAAGAGATCCTCTTGCC
Source organism: Loris lydekkerianus (assembly GCA_963574355.1). NCBI lineage: Eukaryota > Metazoa > Chordata > Mammalia > Primates > Lorisidae > Loris > Loris lydekkerianus. The sequence continues at coordinate 9,147 of CAUYPK010088353.1, read as the reverse complement.
TCAGCCTCCCAAGTAGTTAGGACTACAGGTGCTCACTACATTACCCAGCTAGGTTTTTTTTGTTTTTCTTTTTGTTTTTTGTAGAAATGGGGTCTTGCTCTTGCTCAGAATGATCTCAAATTCCTGAGCTCAAGCTATCCACTCTCCTTGGCTTCCCAGGGTGCTAGGATTTACATGTGTGAACCACAGATATACTAACTTCTAATTTAGTTCATTATGACAGTGAGATTGCATTTTTAAATTTTTTTTATATTTATCTTTTTTGTAAATTTATTATGACATCTTTTCACTGTTCTTTTAAGGCTTAAGGTACACTTTAAAAGATATATAAGAAATATTTATATACTAGCTATAAAAATGTTTTATAATATAGGATGCAAATATCTTTTTTCAGGTGTGTTATCTATTTTAATTCTGTGTACATTAATTTGGCTTAAAGACGCTTTTATTTTATGCAATCAAGTAACATATCTTTTGCTTATTTTATGGTTTCTTCTTTGTTGTAATATTTAGTAAGTCATCTTCATAACAGGTATATAACAGCCACCTATATTTTCTTCTAGTTCTTTTAGGAATTCACATTTTACATTTAAATTATTAGTTTATTTAGATTTTATTTTTCTATGAGAAAGAGACCTAATTTCTTTTTCAGATAATTTAACAGTGCTCAAGACAATTTCTTAAAACATCCATCCCCTCTCCACTGGTAGGAAATACTTTCTTCTAATACACTGAACTTTTATGTCCACTTCAGTCAGTTTCTGGACTTTTCACCCCCCTTAAGTTTGCAAATGCATATTTTAAAGTGTCATTTTATGAGTTCTTGAGTGTTGAAAGAACACCAATTTTGGACTTACTAGATACAAAATTCTATCCAAGCAATTCCTTGGGTCCTTTTTTCTTTGTAATCATGGAAGGGGCATAATACTTGTCCAATCTATAGCCAAGCTTACTGTGCAGCAAAAATGATTTTTTTTTATGAAAAGGTGTTTAACCAAAAAGCACTATGTGGATGTTTTCAGCAGCTATAGTGTGTGATACGTATTGAACCACCATTTTTAAAGCATGAAAGGTAGAGAAATGAACTTTACTTTAAATTAAGAAATATATTGTCAATTCTGCTGGTTCTAAACTAGAGAAATACTTCCTTTTTTTAAGGAGGTTATACCTACCTTTGTGACACATGGATATTTGCTCAAATAACTCCAACCTACTGTTCAGAGTGAGCAAAGTATTTCTGGGGGTTTAGTCAGACAGAATGGCAGTGACAAAATGAGACAGATGGGAGAGGCTGGGCACGGTGGCTCACGCCTGTAATCCCAGCCCTCTGGGAAGCCGAGGCAGGTGGATCGTCTGAGCTTAGGAGCTGGAGACCAGCCTGAGCAAGAGTGAGACCCCATCTCTACTGAAAATAGAAAAACTACTCTGGCGTTTTGGCAGGTGCCTGTAGTCCCAGCTACTTGAGAGGCTGAAGCAAGGGAATCACTTGAGCCCAAAAGTTTGAGGCTGCTGTGAGCAGTAAGCTATGTCACCACAGCACTCTACCCTGGGTAACAGGGTGAAACTCTGCCTGAAAACAAAGGCAGGGGGCGGGGAGAGAGGGAAGGATGCGAGATATCCTGAAAACAGTCCTCACCTGAAACGTCTCCTGAAGTTTTGGTCATAGAGCTTAAAATCTCAACAACTTTTGGGTTTCAGGATCTCTTTCTGGTTGTGCAAAGAACCTTTGGAAGGGCCCTCAAACCCTAGTGGTGGTACCACTATGGTGCCTTTCAGGCACTAGGACAAATTTAGGATGTACAAGGGCTGTCGGGAGAGTATCCCAGCCATGAGTGTCTCTATTGTATATAACACATGGCTGGATACTTCCTGGACAGCCTTGGTGTGTGCTGATGTCTTCACCCAGGGGAAGATTCTTCCTTCTTCAAACCCCATCTCACCTGAAACCTCTCTTAAGACAGATAAGTAAGTCTATTTGGACTTCGATTAGAGCTATATGTGCTCTAGGTCTCTCTATACCCAGAGGAAGTTCTTGAATATAGTTTTAGCCCAGTGCCTGTCCTAGGGTAGTAACCTAATATATGTTAGTTGGTTTGAGTAAGTCAGTGTGTATTTGGGAGTTACTAAAAATGAGAGGAAAAACTCTTCAAACATAGAAAGGAAGATAAAACAAAAACTTTGTCATCATTATAATTTTGTCTTGGAGAGTCTATTAAAGGAAAATGTATTTATTACTTTCCATGGTTTTCTACAATCAGGCCTCAAATTATCCTCTGGAGTTTGCCTCCCATCACTCTCTGACAACTTCTGCATTCAACTTGGTGCAGCTCTCATGAACAGAATTTGCAGGATCCTGCCTCTGACTCCCTCTCTGCCCATTTTTAAAGACCCCTTTCACAATCTAGTTCTTCTGAGAAGTCATGTGTGCTTCCTGCACAGCTGTTCATATTCATGGCTATTATGGTCTTCATTACTCATTTGAACCTGATTTACTGCATGATATTGTTGGTGACTTTTTATATGTTTACATTGTGTCTGTATAGCTGGGACCATTCATTCTTTGAGGGGGTATTATACATCTGTGCTTTTAAAAATAATATTTTGTAACTATGTCAGTGCCTCTGTTAACATCAAATAAGTGATTGCTTAGTTCAATTGCCTTCTGAGCACACCCCATATGTCTTAGTAGCAGCAACGCTCTCTGGAACCTGTCCTTCACTTTATCATTCGTTTCTCCTTTCTACCCTTCTTGTTACAGCCCACTGTACCCAGGGGCTGTTCACCAAATGTTAATGGCCATGATCTTTTCAATCAGCAATTTGTAAAGTGGGTGATTATTGTCTATAAGTGACAAGGGAGACACTATTTTCTATGCATGGTAATAAAAGACTTGACTTATGAAGACAATATCTACAAATAGTGAATGGAAAAACTAAACTCCTTGGTCTTCCAAAGCAAATAAGGTCGAGTTTTAGGGGAGGAAGAGTGACATCTATTGTTCAGAACATGGTCGCTGCTGTGCTTTCTGGCGTTACCTTTTGCCTGATTCATGACTGTCTGTGCCAACAGCACGAGCTGTAAATAATAGCCCATGTAACACAAAGCAAGGCTCATCAGCCCTTCGCGGTACTGGACAGCAGACATCTGATCCCAGCCTTTTTGGTGATCAAGTTATTGGCAGTTCACACATACTGCAGGGCTATATTTCAATCTACATCCATTTAAATAGCAAGTCGTCAAAGGTGGGAAAGGAGCTAAGAGTGACATGAAAACACAACTAAGCCACATCTTTTTAATTTACTAAGGAAAACCATGAATTATAAAAGAATAATTTCTTTAGGAATGCCTGGTGAAATCTGACTTCTTTGTATAAAATTATAGCTCTATAATTTTAAAGGAAAAAAAAAAAAAGAAAGCTCTAAGTTTTATGTTACATGTGACCTATATAAAAAATAACTTCTCCTTAAAGGTCATTGTCAACAGCCAAGAGGACACTGACTTTTCTGCGGTCAATTTGTATTTTCTCAAAGATGGAGAGTGGCCCAGTGGGGTGTCTGTCATCCAGCCTCCACTTCAACACCTCCAGTGGCAGGAATTTCACTTTATCTTGAGACAGATACAACATCTAACATGGCAGTACCTGTTGTACCTTTATCACAGGGCTGTTGGACTGATCCAGTGGCAGAACGTTTTAGCACTACTTACTATAAGGCTTAATGAATATAGTGAAAGTTATGGCTGTCCAGTATTCTAGAGGAATTATAACTTTTAAAAGCTAATTATCCCATTAAAGACTACATAATACATATTGCAAATAATTCTAGAGATTAGTGTTTCTAAAATAATCATCCTTGGAGCTATTAAAAAAGTTTGCCCCCAAGATAATTTAAACCTCTATTAATGGCTCACAATCAGCATTTTAAGTACTTTCATTTAGGTATGTTTTATAAATTATAAAGCTCTATCAACTACTCAATATTCATATAAAATATTTACCTAGGGCACAGAGTCCATACCCTCCAGACACTCTCAAAATAAGCTGATCTCAAAACAATGTGAAATGAGCAAATTGTAGAACAGAAAAATAAAGTTTTAGGCCCAAAGTAGCAAATACCTGTATGTAATGGACTAATTCCCTGAGGAACGGGCAACATGTTTATGCGTCAATCAGGTAAAAATGGAGGCAAAGTGAAGAGGTGAGGAAAGGAATTGTAGGCAACAAAATAACATAAACCCAGGCACAGGGAATAAATATTCTATTACCCAGGAGTTACCTGAGAAGGAAAGGAGAGAAATAGCTGAACCTAAACCAGTGGATGTTTCTGTTTCTCCTAACCATGTTTAAAAGTGAGAAAGGAGGGGCCAGTGAGACCAAAGGGTGTAGACAATGAAGAGAGGCAGTGTCCCAGAGGGAGACAGAGACAGAGGACACAGCCACACAAGGTAGATGGACAGCCGGGTCTTAAACCTGAGAAGGAGCATCTCAGCCTTCGCACCTGGGAAACAGCACAGCAGGAGAAGGGATGGTGAAATCTACAGAGAAACAAGCTTTAAGGAAGCAGAGACAGCCAACTCTTGAATATTTGCCAATTTTATTTCCTTTCGGTCACCTTTAATGGAGAATTATTTACATACGATAACATCCACCAAGTAAGCGTGTAGCTCTGTCATCCCCAAAGTTCTATGCTGCGTCTTCCCAGTCAGGCCCTTCCCTCTGCTTTTAGTGCCAAGAAACCACTGGTCTAATTTCTCTTACTAGAAGGATTTTTTCCTAAAATTTCTTATCGATGGAATCATGAAGTTTCTAGTCCTTTCTCTCTGGCCTCTTTTTCCTGAGATTCTGCTGTATGTTGGATGTTTTAGTGCTTCATTGACTTTTGTTGGTGAAATAGCATCCCTATGTGAACATATCACAATTTGTTTATCAAATTACCAGGTGATATGTAGGCTCTTTCAATTTTTTGGCTCTTACAAACAAGATTTTAGTAAATAATCAAACATAAGTATTTTCATGAATATAGATTTTTATGTTTCTTGTATAAATAGCATGAAGTGCTTAATTTTTAATATTTTATGGTGCATATGATAAGCAGAACTTTTTAGTTTTCATGAAGTAAAATTTCAGAATTTTTCTCCTATGAGGTCTGACAATTAAGTTTACGAACTTGGCACTGTGAACTTGTGTGGCAGCACTATACAGAGAACTCAGTAAGGTTTCTGTCTGTCCGTTATTTTAGGTTTCCAGTAAGTTCTCCTAGCAACATTTTTGTAGTTTTCAGTATATATCTCTTGAACATCTTTTATCAAATGTATCCATATGTTTTCTAAATTTTGATTATATTTAAACTGGTATTGTGTTTTTAATATTAACTTTCTGTTTAATCATTGCCAGTATACAGAAATACAATGGATTTTAAAAATAATGATCTTTTGAGGGGCAGAGACAAGATGGCTGACTGAAACCAGCTTTCCACAGAGGCTCCCATCCAGAAGGAGAGTTAAAGGACAAAAATTTAGCAAGTAACCTTGTGGATTAGAGCTGCACCAGGAGAGAAGGATGAAGAACACACATCAACCCTGCTGAGGTAAGCTGCGACCACAAGGATACAAACTAAAGGTACAAAATCCATCACCAAGCAGACAGGAGTCCCTCCCTCATGAGAACAGCTTTGAGTGCCCCACAAACAAACGGGCAGAGTTCAAAGGTCCTCCCACTACACTCCTCTAAAAACTGGACCCAGCTCCCCTACTAGGGTGCCATGGCGTTCTCCTGCCAGGCATAAAACTGTATAAAACTGTATATATTCTCTACCTACAACTCTGAGCTCCCAACACTCCCCTCCACTCTCACTCTGAGGTCTGGAGGCCTGTCTGCCAGGAGTTCAGATTCTTGGGTCATTTCTTGAGGGGTGTGGACAGTGCCTAAACTGCAGCTGGTCAGCGCAGACTCTGGGGCATGGGAGTGAGGAGAGGACAGTCGGCTGAGAGGGAACCACACCAGAGCAGCAGAAGTTCCCTAAGGCACATCTTTTAGCAGCAATACGGCCAGGCATAAAACTGTATAAAACTGTATATATTCTCAACCTGCAACACTGAGCTCCTAGCACTCCCCTCCACTCTCACTATGAGGTCTGGAGGCCTGTCCCCCAGGAGTTCAGATTCTTGGGTGATTTCTTGAGGGGTGTGGACAGTGCCTAAACTGTAGCTGGTCAGTGCAGACTCTGGGGCACAGGAGTGAGGAAAGGATGGTTGGATGAGAGGGAACCACACCAGAGCAGCAGTAGTTTCCTGAGGCACGTCTTTTAGCAGCAATATGGCCAGGCATAAAACTGTATAAAACTGTATATATTCACCTGCAACACTGAGCTCTCAGCACTCCCCTCCCTTCTCACTCTGAGGTCTGGAGGCCTGTCCCCCAGGAGTCCAGACTCTTGGGTGATTTCTTGAGGGGTGTGGACAGCACCTAAGCTGCAGCTGGACAGCACTGACACTGGGGCATGGGAGCGAGGAGAGGAAAGTTGGCTGAGAGGAGCCACACCAGAGCAGCAGTTCCCGGTGGCACAATCCAGCAGCCATATTTTAGCAGCAATACGGCTAACTCCAGTATATTCTGAAGCCACACCCCCTGTCTCCCTGGGCAACCAGACGAGGCTGGAAACCACCTGTGAGTAAAAGATTTGCCTGAGGAGGTACCGACTTACAGACCCGGGAAGTTCCCAAGGTGGGGCTGACCCAGAGGACTGCTTTACGGAGCCTAAGACGCACCTGGCCCTCAGGGGATTGTCTACCTATAGACAAAGGAAGGCAGCAGGATAGAACTGACAGGTAACTGAATACAAACCTACAGGAGCAAAGACAGGGCTTTGGAATTCAAAACAGCTTCTCTTCTGCAGGGGAATTTAGCAGTTCTGTACTGTTCTGTCAATAACTTCAATCAGGGGCAGGGATGGACCTGAGTGAACATCCCCCAACCTTCATCAAGCCCCAGAAGTTATCAGGCCTAACCTCCTCCTGCTAGATAGAGGCAGAGCGCAGCGGCCTGGCAGATTTCCTTGTGATTCAGGCAGGTGCAAACCCCTGGAGTACCAGTTCACTACAGGCAACTGGGTCAACCAACTGCAGGACTGTCAGAGACTGGGTGTGACAATGGTGCAAGGTGGAAAAGGAGGCATCAACTTTCCCAGACTGGTCTATTGACTGGGTGGCTCCTTCTGATTCCATGCAGCACTGGAGCAAGCCATATCAGAGTAGTCACTAGACCCCTGTGATCCAGTTTCCAGAGACCTCTTAAACTCTCCCACCTGAGACAGGTGCTGACTGAGACAATTGATTTGGATCTTTTGAACTGAGCCAATTGCCTGAGGACTATTCAGGGTGTGCCCTGGGTGTGTGGTTGTAGCAAGGTTTGATTTTCCTTTTCCAATTGTTGCCAGTGGTGGGTGGGATGACTTAATTGCTGATATTTCTCCACAGCTGAGACTTCAACCCCCATAACTGTTTCACTAGGGTCAAACAAAAACCAGCTGAAAACTCGACAGAACCACTTAGCCCCACCACACCAAACAGAGCCCCACTTTCTCAGGCCACAGCACTGTACGGGCCCTCGACAAAGCTCCAGGGGAAAAATCAAAGACAGTGAGACAATCATGGGGTGGAATCAGCGGAAAAACTCTAGTAACATGAATAACCAGAATAGATCAACCCCCCACCCCCCAAGGAAAGATATGGCTGATGTAATTGAAAATCCCATTCAAAAACAACTGGCTGAGATCTCAGAAATTGAATTCAGAATTTGGATTGCAAACAAGATTAATAAAGTGGAGGAAAATGTAAAATTAAAACTTCAAGCAACAATTCAAAAGTCGGAATTAGGAATTTGAAGACAAATTCAAAAGTTCTCTCAAGAATTTAACTAATTTAATTTAGAGACAAAACCTCCAAAGACTTAGACACACTGAAGCAAGAATTTGCAGCCCTCAAAGATCTGAAAAATACAGTAGAATCCCTCAGTAACAGAGTGGAGCAAGCAGAAGTAAGGATTTCTGACATTGAAGACAAAGCCTTTGAACACTCCCAAACTCTCAAAGAGGAAGAGAAATGGAGAGCAAAAATGGATAATTCTCTTAGAGAGCTCTGGGATAATTTGAAGAAGGCTACTATCCGACTCATTGAAATTTATGAAACTGATGAAGTGGCCTCGCTAGGCACAGTGGACCTTCTCCATGAAATTATTAAAGAAAATTTTCTAGACATACCTAGAGATTCTGAAATTCAGATAGCAGACAGTTTTAGAACCACAGCACAACTCAACCCAAATAAGACATCCCCGAGGCATATCATAATTAACTTCACTAAAGTTAATATGAAGGAGAAAATTCTCAAAGCAGCCAGATGAAAGAAAGCCATTATCTACAAAGGGAAGAATATTAGAATGACTGCAGATCTCTCAGCTGAAACTTTTCAAGCCAGAAGAGGGTGGTCACTGACTTTTAATCTCCTAAAGCAAAATAACTTTCAACACCAGATCCTGTATCCAGCTAAACTGAGTTTCATTTATGATGGAGAGATTAAATACTTTAATGACATTTGTATGTTGAAGAAATTTTCCATAACCAAACCAGCTCTTCAGGATATTCTCAGACTTATCCTCCATAATGACCAACTCAATCCCCTACCACAAAAGTAAACTCACTCAGAAACTTTTGATCAAACTCCAACTTCCACGTTGGTGAAAGGATTAAAAATGTCCACTGGACTTTTGAAAAACTCGAGACCCAAAATTTTACCAGACTTATCAATATTCTTCATTAATGTGAATGGCTTAAACTGTCCTCTAAAGAGGCATAGGTTAGCTGACTGGATACAAAAAACTCAGGCCAGATATTTGTTGCATAAAAGAATCACATCTTAACTTAAAAGACAAATTTAGACTCAGGGTGAAAGGATGGTCATCCATATTTCAGGCAAATGGTAATCAGAAAAAAGCAGGTGTTGCAATTTTATTTGTAGATACAATAGCCTTTAAACCAACAAAAGTAAGGAAGGATAAGAATGGTCACTTCATATTTGTTAAGGGTAATACTGAATATAATGAGATTTCAATTATTAATATCTATGCACCCAACCAGAATGCACCTCAATTTATAA
>CAUYPK010088352.1:0-55531 GCA_963574355.1 Loris lydekkerianus | reverse complement strand
CTTCATATTAACTTTAGTGAAATTGATTATGATGTGTCTGGTGGTTGTCTTATTTGGGTTGTCTCGTGCTGGAGTTCTGAAACTGTCTGCTATCTGAATTTCAGAATCCCTTGGCATATCTGGAAAGTTCTCCTTCATAATCTTATGGAGAAGAGTCTCTGTGCTTTGTGAAGCCACTTCCTCACTTTCCGGGATCCCTATAAGACGAATGTTGGTTTTCTTCGTATTATCCCAGAGCTCTCTGAGAGAGTGGTCTATTTTTGGTCTCCATTTCTCTTTTGCTTTGAGGGTTTGGGAGCATTCAAAAGCTTTGTCTTCAATGTCAGAAATCCTTTCTTCTGCTTGCTCCATTCTGTTACTGAGGGATTGTACTATGTTTCTCAGGTCTTTGAGGGATACAACTTCTTGTCTGAATGTGTCAAAATCTTTGGTCATTTTCTCTTTGAATTTGTTGAATTCTTGAGATAACTTTTGGAATTCTAGTTCGATCTTATTTGCTATCCAGATCCTGAATTTAATTTCTGACATCTCAGCTATTTGTTTGTGCGTGGGGTCTTGTGCTCTTTCTGCCCCATTGATCCTTGGGGGAGTTGATCTACTCTGATTATTCATATTGCTAGAGTTTTTCTGTTGATTTTGCCTCATGATTGTTTTTCACTGTTGCCTCTGGCCATTCTCAGAGTTGGGGAGGTGTCCCTCCAAGAGTAGACCCCAGGGTGATCACTCTATTGTTGCTGGATCTTCGTAGGGAGTGACCCTGTGTAGTTTCTCTGGGGCTGCTCTAGTTAGGGAGTTCTGGTTGTAGAAGCAGTTCCGGTGTGCGACACACCTGGATTCAGCAACAGGGCTGGGGTTGGTGCACACGGTTCTCTGTGCCTGGCGCCCAGTGACTTTGGCACAGAGAGTCCAAGGCTCTAGCAGTCTCTGGCCAGGAGAAGGGCTCTGTGCAGAGGCAGGGAGGGCTCCAGAGGGCATGCAGCTACCAGAGTCCCTGTTCAGATGGATGAGCTAGTGTGGAGGCTGAGAGGACACAGGAGGGGGGACTCAGGGTTGCGTGGCTCCCGCAGTTCCTGGTCAGGGAATGTGGAGCCCTGGTGGGTGCGGGTCATGGGTTGGGGGTCGCTGCACACCTGTTATGGAGGTCTGGGCAGCGCCAAGCCCAGGAGTTTGAGGTTGCTATGAGCTGTGACGTCATGGTACTCTACCCAAGGCAATAGCCCAAGGATCCTGTGTACCAAAACTGTCTCACTCTGCCCCTTAGGATTAGGGCTGTGAGGCAGTTCTGTCCCCGCCTTTAAGCTGCTCAGTCACTAGGTTACTTTGTCCCGCACATTCCTTGCTCTGGGACCCTGAGGGTGGAGCTTGCCGGAGCAGTTTTTTCACACAATGGCTTTCACTGAGCCCAGCTCAGTGGCTCATTTTGGGGCCCCAGACAATGCCCAAAGTTCTCCTTACTTTAGCTCAAGCTCTCCCCAAGGCAGCTCAACTGAGTGCCAAGTCCAAGAACACCAAAAAAGTTCACAGGTAAGGCCTTTCCAGTTTGCAGTCTCACTGCTACTTGTACTCATGGTTGCCGGCGTGATTAGGTCAATCGAACACATGCAGGCACTTGCCAGTTTTCCACTGTTTTTGTCCTACTCCTGGGGTCTAGAAGTCCCTTGCTGGCTCCCTGTATCCTCAAAGGGATGATCATAGGCAGATCCCCCTGGCCAGAGATGTCTGGAGTCTTTTCTCCCCAGACTCACTGTTCCCAGTTGCAGGGAAGCTGTTAAGCAGCCACCATCTTTAATCCAATACCCTGAACTTCTTTATTTCTGTTTCTAACTTTGTGAAACCAACTAAAGAAACTTAATTAAATAATTAAATAACCTGTAGTCTCTTCCCACCTCTAAAATTCTTTTAATAAGAACAAAATATTGATTTCTGCATAATCATTCAAAATTATTTGATTGTACCAGATAAAAAAAAAATGCTATCCACTCTAATGCCCCTCTCAAGTCAATATGATTGAAGTTTAGGGGAAATGTGGGAGTAAAGGTCATTGCTGATAGACTAAATAAACACTGAAGCTCCTCATCCCATCAGTGTTATCAGTTAACTGTCCTATGGATCCACCCCACATTCCTCAATTTTTATCAGCAATATAGTAAGTTAGAGTGGGGAATTATGCCTACCTCCTTATGGGGAAGGAAAAAAACAAAACAAAGCTTCTACTACAGACAACATACATTCCATTCTTGTTAGAGTTGGCTACCTAAAGTAAGAGCAATGCGCAGGTCTATATAATTACCTCGCGCAAAAGTAATCCAGCACTATGTGAAAGAAGTATGATTCTTGGAAACATATGTGTAATGGTGAGTCTGATGTTAAAGCAGAGTTGGTGTAAGATAAGGGCCGTTTTCAAGTTACATTTTTTTCATTAAAAATATTTAGAAATTTCAGCAAGTATAAAATGAACTTTGAGATATTTCTCTTTTGATTCCTTTGTGGAACAGTTTTTTTACTGCTCCCATATATCCCTGTTTTATAAAATAATGATTTTGAAAAAGATTTTGTATCCTCCATCGAATCTGCACAGGATAAACAAAGCCCTTGCTTTACTGCAGTTACAGACAAACCACTTCCAGAGCTCAGCCACTTAGGTTTTCTTCTGTTTCCTTTTGATGTTCTCCCCAATAAGGGAGCTTGTTAATTGATAAATAAGGCCAGCAGACTGATTTAATGGGAATTAACATTTTTCTTCCATGTAGGGAAAATAGAGAAAACCTTAAAAAAAATAGAAAAATAAATAAAAAAACACTTCAGAAAGGTTTGTTAACTGTTCAACATGATAGAAATCACTTGTACAAATAAAGCTGAGTTCTGCAAGGGCTACTAATGAGCCCTCTACCTAGCAGAAAATGCTAGTTAATTGTGGCAGATAAATTTGAAAAAAAGAGTCACAACAGAATAAAATATATATGTCATGTTTCTTCTATATTTGGGACTTGTATAATAGTGATGACTTTGCTACTTACAGCTAATTTGGTTTAGTATTTTAATTTTCTCAAGAAATTTACAGATAATTTAATTAAAGCAAAAATCAGAAATTTCATCTCCTCTTATAGTCCAGTTTCAGATGTTACAGCATGGAGAGTTTATAACAAATTATTCTAAAAAATCCATTTCAACTTGTTGGGAAAGACCAATGCAAATGATTAATGACTTTTTTGAAATAATGATTCTTGAGAAATTCTCCCAGATATTAGTCATTTACCAAATACACATTTGAGGGAAGCCAAATCATGCCAAGATGAAATTTCTGGATGTAGAAACATTGAGGAAGAATTTATGCCAAAGTGAAATAAGTTTGTTGTTACCTGAATGTCTAGGAGGAAGCATGAAGATAAAGTAGAAACGATGATGAATGTCCTTATAGCAGGTGTCATGTGATTATCCAAAATAAGAGAATGTTCTGGTAGCTAAAACTGAGTTTCCCTACAATCTAATTATTTGATAACAATTTGTGTACTATTGGGCATCTTGTGAACTTGGTGTTACATTGCTTAAACTGTTGGGGAGGGGGGAAGAACATGACTCTCTATCCCTATAAATAAGTTCCTTCAATTACTAGTTCTGTGAAATGACCTCAGTTTTATTGCCAGTAAAAGGCAGATAATCCTTGGCAGGTTGGTCGTGAGGGCAGCAGTGGAAAATGCAAGTGAGGTATTTGCAATAATCTGTCACAGAAGGCCAAAAAGGAGAATCTGCTTTAATTATTATTGTATATATTGTTGCAATTTGTCCCAATAAAAGAGAATGTCATTCCTGAGGCTGCCAATTCAGGGAAAAAAGTAAAGGCCATAAAGTAATTATGAAATATCATGGGAAACTGAAAGAAGTTAGTGGTAACCATGCCAGTGTGGGATGATGCTGTTCAATCAGAGAAAGTACCGTGAAATCTGCTGCTATCAATACTTTGTGGTGTCCTTCATGACTTTTGAGATGTAAAAGAAAGAACTGGGCATCTGGTAAGTAGAGAGTAAACAAAGACTGATACTTTATTTGGATCTGTTCCATCAAGCCACTATAGAATATCAGATTCTCAAAAACTCTCATGCAGTAGCATTCAGAGGTGGAATGCAAAGTCAAATATACCTCACATCTTTCGTTTACCTAATCTATCCTGTACACATTTTCTGAGAAAGGAAGAATAAGATACTAACTTCATGAGACTCATGGTAGCCTGAACATTCTGTGAGTTCCCTGGCAACAGCCTCTAAGGTGTTTTTTGTTTGTTTGTTTGTTTGTTTGTATTTTTTTTTTAGTGCCTTCAGTTTCTCAGGACTGTTAATTTAGTTATGATGATATGGGCATTTGCTTCCTAATGGTTAAGATTCTCATGTCACCAGATGTGGTGTTTTGGAAAAGAGTCCAAACTATTTGGCAGGTCAGTGGAGAGAAACGAGCTTTGTCACTACAAGTGCTGTGTCTACTTTGTGGATAAATAGATGGCTTTACTTTCCAAGGTTGTCAATCTCATGCAAGAACTTATCTTTAAATCTTAATAATGATGCTACTTAAGCTTCAGTTCATTCTGCCAGTGACAGTGAGGATGGCAGATCTTCATTTTATCTAGGAGGTTATTAGAGCTGAAACTCATGTTACCATTATTATTATTGTTAATTGTTATTTGTGGGGGCTGACAGGCATTCTACCATTATCCTTAGTGGGGAAGATAGCATGAGCACTTTCCTTGGGCTCCATGATCAAAGTTAAATAGACATAGATATTATGCTATCTCAGAAAGAGGTATGAAAGCTTCACTTCAGAGATTTTAAAGTAGAAAGTTATAATTTAGATATGTTTACCTGTGGAAGATTGAGCTCAAAAGTGTTAATAGAGTACATTTTTCACATGCTTAAGTTTCTGTATGTGTTTGAATATATATATATATATTCAGATATATATAGATATCATGTATCCACCTTCCTCACATGTATTTTTGCAAAGACCGAGTTACATGCTATTTATGTCAGCATTTTATAAAAGCTGAAGAATATATATGAATTTTCACATACGGGTATATCTAAATCGAAATAGAGCCATTTCTCTATTGTTAACATCTTGCATTAGTGTAGTACATTTGTCATAATTGATGAATAATATTGACACATTCTTAACAACTAACGTCAATAGTTTACATTGGCACTCACTATCTGTGTTGCATATTCTATAGGTTTTAACAAAGAGATCACAACACATATACGCTATTGTAGCATCACACAGAGGAATTTCAGTGCTCTAAGAATCCCCCATACTTTGCATATTCACCCCTCCATCCCCCTCAACTACTACCAAACACTGATGTTTGTTACCGTCTCTACACTTTTTCCTTTTTCAGCATGTCATACACTTGCAGGCTTTTAAAATGGCCTCTTTCACTTAGGAAGAAGTATATAAGGGTTCTCTATTTCTCTGTGTCTTTTTCATGGCATGATAGCTCATTTTTATTTTTCTTGAGACAGGATCTTGCTCTTGGCACAGGCTGGAGTGTAGTGTCATGATCATGGCCTACTGCAAGCTTGAAAGCCTGGACTCCCATTATCCTCTCACCTCAGCCTCTCCAGTTGCTGGTCACGATGTCCAGCTAATTTTTGTATACTTCTGTAGTGGTAGAGTCTCACTATGTTGACCAAGCTGCTCTCTAGCTCCTGCACTTGAAAAATCCTCCACCTCCCATACTTCTAGGATTACAGGCATGAGATGCTGCACCAAGCTGTTCATTTCTTTTTATTCCTAATTAATATTACAGTGTTTGGATGTACCACAGTGTATTTATCCATGCACCTTTTGAAGCACATCTTGGTTGCATCCAAGTTTTGGTAATTATGAATAAAACTACTGTGAACACTCATGTGCAGGTTTTTGTGGGGACATATATTTTCAGCTTCTTGGGTAATTACCAAGAAGCACGATTGCTGTATCATGTGGCAGAAGTATGTTTAGCTGTGTAAGGAGCTGCCAGACTGTCTCACAAAGTGGCCGCTGCTTTCCATTCCCACCAGAAGTGAATGGATGGCTCTGTGGTTCCACATGCTCACTAGTACTTGAGTTTTCCATTTTCCCTGATTTTTGTCATTTTATTAGGTGTGCAGTGGTATCTCATTGTTGTTTTGACTGGAAATGTCTAAGGACATATGATGTTGAACATCTTTGCTTATGTTTACTTGCCACTGCTATGCATATCTTCTTTGGCGAGGTGTCTCTTTAGATGTTTTGCCCATTTTTTAAATTGAGTTGTGTATTTTCTTATTGGTAAGTTTTAAAGGTTCTTTGTATATTTTTGGATGCCAGTCCTTTATCAGATAATGTGTTTTGCAAAGATTTTCTCTCAGTGTGTGGCTTGTCTTTTATTTCTCTTTATAGTGTCTTCGGTCATATAATTGACATTTTTAATTTTAATGAATTCTAAATTATCGTTTTTTTCTTTCATGGTTTGTGCTTTTGATATTGTATCTAAAAGGTCATCATCAAATCCAAGGTCACCTATATTTTCTCCTATGTTATATCAAATAAATTTTATAGTTTTGCACTTTACATTTAGGTTTATGATTAAATTTTATTCATTTTTGTTCAAGATTGCATTTTTAACATGTAAAATTTCATACTGATAGGCAATTCCATCCCTCACTTATAAATAAATATTTCAAACTGTCATAGGGAAATCTACTTTGTCTAAGACAAGTGAAAAAATATGTGTGATATTAGAAAGAGTGGAGCAAGGTTCTGATTCCAAGTGGGAGCCAATTGATTTTCTTAGCCTCAGTTTTATCCCATGTAAAATAAAGATATCATGTATCCACCTTCCTCACATGTATTTTTGCAAAGACCAAGTTACATGCTATTTATGTCAGCATTTTATAAATACTAAAGAGCAAACAGCAAAATCTAAAGGATTCTGTAGTGGGATTCCTAGACTTCCTTTCTCAGCAAACACATATATTAAAATTGAACTCAGAGCATGTAACTGACAGTGAGGTAATCAAAGCAAGAAGTAAAATACTAATGAATCCAGAGTTACAACCAAATATGCTGATAACTAAACTTTAAGTCCCTGGCTATTATTAAAGATGATGGTAACTTAGTAAGACATTATTATGACTATATTGGATTCTTTAGGATACAGTCATATCTGATTATTATTAAATGACAAGATTATACAGACATAATAACTGGAATAAAAATGAATGTCATAGGTGAAACTTAAAATCAAGTGAATTTTATATGAGAATCAGGTGTCTCCTTAGCTTTTAAGACTATAACGTTCCGACTTTCCTTTTGAATTATGAAAAGTTTCTACTATCTCATTTATCTACAAATTCCTGCATGTTAGGTGATGTGGTCTTAGTGATTGCATTGCTATTCGGATGCATTAACAAAACTGAAAAGTCCAGTTGCCAATCAGTAGTTATAAATCACCATGGTGACTTAAAAACTCAAATATGTATAGACAAAATAACAAACTGATATGAGCTATGAAATAAGCGATAGTTGGCATTATTCACATCTAAGAACAATCCTCAGCTTTAGAATCAGTGAATTTTCAGGCATGACTAATTTTATATAAATTACTCCATAGTGAAAATAAATCCAAAATTATTTTTCCTCTTTCTTCTACTTTTTGTTCCTCTTATTCCTAGTCCTCCTCCTCTTCCTTGATCTTTCTTCTATTTTTTTTCATCCTCGTACTCTCTCATACACACATAAATGTAAAGCTAGGATTGGGTAATTTTATCAAAAGCATGGTCTAGACCAAATCAACTACAAATACAAATTCCTGATTACAGCCATGTGACTGTAAAAAAGGAACTGCCAGACTGACTCTACCATATATATCCACACACATATCAATACACATACATAATCTCTTTCTTAATTCTATGGGCTGTTTTCTGGTCATGAAGAAAGAGTAATTAACCGTTGTCCTCAATAGTTAGAGTAGCGAACTGAACAAGAAAGAATAATCTTAGTTTTCCCTCCAAATTCATCTACTACCTTTATGACTAGATTATATTTTTGCTTTATAGATATCTGGGATGACAAATTTCCAAACTATTCTAAACAATTGTTTAAAAAGTAATGCTGCTGCTGGGATTAAGTTTAGCATTGACAATTCCTGGGGAAATTATAATCCAAAAGTGAGTAGGGCTGCAAACTTGCACCCATTGCACTGAAAGAAAATGTGCATCACAAAATATGCACCACTCAGGCTGGTCGAGAACGACAAAACTCCCATGTTACATTGCACACATGGGGTGTTAGTGGCATAGTTATATAAGATGCTTGTCAAGTTTTGCTGGTCTCAGTTGAACAATATGTACATATTCTCCTAAAAGGAGGTTCCTTGAAGCCTGTTGCTTCTTCCTTCACAAGAAGGAAGACGCACGAGGAGCCATACAGGGGAGAGGTTAATGAAAGAGCCACAATTGTTCTTTTGCTCTAATATAATTGAAGCAAAGTCAAGATGGGTTTTTGGAGAAGCGTTGTTTTCATTCTGTAAAGGTCCTATGCACAATCATGTTTTAACAAGATTCCCAATTTGCATTCTGAAAAGCTGGCAGAATGTCCTACGTAAGGCTATTTACTGCACTTGCCCTTTTGGTAACATTACTATGTGTTTGTATTGAAGCCTATTAGTAAATGAATAAATAGCAGGAAAATGCAATATTAGATTAAAGAAAATGTTGGACTTTCAAAGGGCAAACAAATGTGTTAGAAAGTCTTGTTCATTAAATGTGGGTATATGGGCCTCAGAAATGTAAAAGATGGCAGAGAAAACCTGTCAAGCACAGATAGGGAATTTCATTATGTGGCTACATGGGCCTCATTAAAAAGAAATGTATGAAAATATGACACAAGTTTTCTGTTAGGTAAAATTACTTCCAACATTTTAGTGTATTTCTATCCACATGAGAAGATGCTTTTGGGGTTCAATTGTGGCACATAAAATGCTCTAGAAAAGAATTCCCTATACCTCTATTAACCTTCTATCTCCTAATCGGTATAAAGCTTTCAATCTTTCTACTGTTCTTAATAAGCCACACTCTTATTGATAATCCAAAGTAATCCACAAACTGTAAACTTCTCTATAAGATTAACAGAGGGGTGATTGAATGGCTTAGCAAATAACAGAGGGAAGGAACTAAAGACTTTCCCCTGAGCCGTTTTGGCTATTTGCCATTCTCTGGATGGTGGCCGATACAAAATCAGGCCCCAATTTTATGCCAATTTTGTGCCCCAGTTAGCAGTGCTAATTGGGGCACACAAGTAAACTGCACTCTGCCCTGTGGAAATTTTCAGTTAGTCAACTAAATCAGAAAATCATTGAGAGTACTAATCCATCACTCAGTCACCGTTTAATTAGGTGCAAAGTGTATGGTCCCTCCAGGAAGGACAAAGTTCAGACATGAGATCTCAGTGATCAGTTGTTTGGACCTGTCTTTTATCTTTTATTATGAATTCAGTGAAAAAAAATGTGTGTGCCCATTTTAGGAGTGGGTCCATTAGGATGTTTTAGTAAGAATTAACAGTACTATTATTAAAGTAGACAGGAGTAAAGGTCACTCAGCTTCTCTTACACTTGAAAGACATAGATTTTTCTGCAGGAAAAGAAAATATTTTTACACATACAGAACATAAATACCCTGATGAATCTAGCAACAAATGTTCCACATTTCATGGGGTCAAGTTATACTTTGGGTTCAACTTCACTATTTTTTAATATAGCCATGTCTAATGGGAGGGCAAACATTCTTGTCTGTTTTGTTCACTGATGCATCCCAAGTGCTCAATCAATATTTTTTGATTGGATGATGAATGAATGAATAGGCATATGATGCCTAGATAAACATTAATTGAAAAAAATATTCTATTTATGTGATATTTTTAGTTATAAAATGGTATCTGTGATGTGTCTGGTGCAGTGTGTACAGTACGTGAAGAATGTTTTATCTTTGGGAACATGCTTTAGTAATTCTGAGAGAAGACATGGACTTTCAAATATTGTTACTTTTCTAGAATACAAAAATTAAAAATTTGCTCCAACTTTCTCCAACACTTCTGTTTTAGATAAAATGAAAGTTAAGGCTTGGTGCCCATAGCACAGTGGTTATGTCACCATTCACACACACCAAGGCTGGCGGGTTCAAACCCAACCCAGGCCAGCTAAACAACAATGACAACTGCAGCAAAAAAACAGCCGGGCCTTGTGGCAGGTGCCTATCGTCCCAGCTATTTGGGAGACTGAGGCAA
The DNA here is from genome assembly GCA_963574355.1 of Loris lydekkerianus. NCBI lineage: Eukaryota > Metazoa > Chordata > Mammalia > Primates > Lorisidae > Loris > Loris lydekkerianus. The sequence continues at coordinate 45,238 of CAUYPK010088352.1, read as the reverse complement.
CGGAATCGCTTAAGCCCAAGAGTTTGAGGTTGCTGTAAGTGGTGATGCTATAGCACCACACTGAGGGCAACATAGAGAGACTATCTAAAAAAAAAAAAAAAAAAAATTATCAAAATATCATGTGTATCCCCCAAATATGTATAACTATTATGTCAATAAAAAAGATTTTTTAAAAATGTAAGTTAACATTAGTTGAAAGACAAATATTGATCTTTTAAAGGCATTGTTTCTAAGATATGATTCTAATTAGACTTTATTTTTCTCTAGATAGAACCCATAATTTTTTATTGTAATGTGCAAATTTCTTTCAGCTTTAAAGTACCTAGAATTTTAGGGAATTTAATTTTGGGAAAACCATTGCTAGAATACAGATAAATTATTTTTCAATAATTATTTTATTTTATTAAAATGATCCTTCTACTTGGAATTCGTAGGAAAAAAAAATCATACTTTTTAGAGAAAATTTTAAATTCTGAACGTGAAGATCTGATTATAATGTTGCTGAAAGCAGTATCATATTTACTTGTGTGGAGTCAGAAGCCTTCCCTACTAGTATTATTTTGACTCTCTAACTTTCTGAACTTCTTCATTTATTTCTTTGCTGGCTGTGTTTCCTCCTCTTGATGTGTTTTGTTGTTGCTGTTGTTATTGTTGTCTGGGTCTTTCTATTCGCTTTTCCCTGAAGGGGTCACATGATGGCCCCCATCCCCTACATTTCAGTTCTGCATTGCCCAATTCCTAAAGGACATTTCCAAATAAATTCCAAATAGCTTCTCTATTTCAAAAATGATTACTCTACTCCTGTTTCTTTCTGCTAATTTTACTTTCATTCTGTACTTTGTTCTTGGCTTTCACTCTTTTGCTCTTCCTTCCACCTCTCATTTTTAGGGAGAGTGTTCATAACTGCTCATAACATGCTGTTCATAACAAAAAAAATCCACAGATCTTATATTCGTCACTTTTATCCCCAAAGATTTCCCATATTCTCAGTTATGAACTGCTTAAGTCAGGCTTAGACAATTGACTCTAACAAGTTATCTTCCATTCTTCATTTTCTTCATAGCAATTTAATTTTCTCCAAATTTTACTGAATGCTAATGTTATATACTCCTGTTGAGTTACTGACAATTGCCTATATATATATATATATATATATATATATATATACACACACATATATAAATATATATACATACACACATATTGTGTATATATATGTAAAAATAGTATATATGTGTGTGTGTGTGTGTATTATATATATATATATATATATATATATATATATATATATATATTTTCAAAATCTTTTTTCTAGCTCCTTCTGTTCCACATTCTGGCTATACACTATCTTTCCTGTCATATGACTCACATCTTTTCTATAAACAAGCAAATAAGACAAAGCTTCATTATGATTTAGTGGATAGTCTCCAAAATAACGAGCTTTAAAACCATCATATTCTTGTTAATTTCTCCTTACTGCCTCTTGCCTATCAAATATTTATTCTTTCCCCAGGATTTATGGAAAAAACACCATTGTTATCAATTCTTTCTTGACTGTATATTTTAAGGTATTGAAGGTTGGATGATGTGAAGAGTGAAACTATTACAGGCCTCCCATCATTTATTTATTTATTTTTATATTACACCCATTTTGTTAATTCCAGTTGCAGGAATATTCTAGGCTTTAAGATGTAAAAGTATTTTTTCTAGTAGTGAGAATGAATAATAATTGGTTTTAGGGAAGCTATTTTAAATTTGGGAGATGATTTGAAAGAGATTCTGTTTCAAATGCATCAATGGAAAAAAAGAATCATTCCATGGGAAATAAGCCCAGAATGAGTTCTTCCCTCATTCTCTTGGTATGATGTTTGGAAGACTCAATATTGAGCTAAGCACAGTTTAGCTAAGTGTGGGAGCTCAGTGCAGCTAATAACTTAAAATTCCTGCAGGCAAAGCTAGAAAGAGTATCTTCATGGAGTTCTCACTTAATGCAGACCACCAGGCTAATATACTCCCCTGACAGGAGGCCCCGACTTCCCCTCACTCTAGTAGGCACAGCTCTTGGCTTTAAGAGAAACCCATTTGAAGGAGAAGGACATACTTTGGCAATAGGCTAGGAACCTGTTGGGCAGGCTCTTGAGTGGGTGATGCTGGCTGAGGACTCCCCTTGCTGGAATTGTAATTCACCACCGTTGAAGGCTGTTTATTTATTTATTTATTTACTTATTTATTTATTGTTTTTATTTATTTATTTTTAAGAGGAATAAGTAGTTTTTTTTTTAATTTAGGTTAATGTGAGGGTACAAAAAACTAAGTGACAATGTTTGCATTTGTTACATAGGGTCCCTCTTGTTGTGTCGTGCACCCATGAGGTGTGCCATATATCCTTACATTGTGCTTATTCAGTGGGAGCATACCAATTCCTACTCCTCCTCCCGTCTCTTCCCTCCTTAATTCCCCCTCCCTCCAACTAGAATTTAATTGAGTTTTTCTCTTATGTTGGCATGTATTAGATCATCTACTGTCTTCATATTAGTATTGAGTACTTTGGATACTTGCTATTCCACTCTTGTGATACTTTGCTAAGAAGAATATATTTCAACTCCATCCAGATTAATATAAAAGATGTGAAGTCTTCATCTTTTCTATGGCTGAAGAGTATTCCATGGCATACATATACCACAGCTTGTTAATCCATTCCTGGTTTGCCTCCCATCATTTAATCAGTTCTTTGTAGAGCCAGTTAAGAGAGCAGTTCAGAGTATAAAGAAATAAATATTATTCAGAAGAGCTTTAAATAATCCCTAATTTTTAATTATTGATAACCTTAAGTTATAGTCAGGTGTTGCCCAGGCTATTATTTTGTCCTTCTAAAAGTTGGATATTTCACTCTGAACAGTTTCAAAGATCTTGGCAGACCTGATTGACCCCTGTGCTCATTAAGTTATTCCACTTGGGGTAATGCATGTCCAATTTTATATCCAAGATGATTGACAATTACAGCATCTAATCACAACTTTTCCTTCCTCATATGGGGCCAAGATTAGAAGGTTTCCTCTGTTATCTGAGAGATTAACAAGCAGCAAAGCATAATATACTGCAAGGCATAAAAACTATAGAACATTTTTTTCACATATCTGTTCAGCATTCATGTATCTTCTTTCAAGAAGTGTCTATTTTAGGCCTTTTGCCATTTCTTAATTGGAATTTTTGGTGTTTTTTTTCTGTAGAGTTGTTGAAGTTTCTCATGTAGTTTGGATTTTAATCCCTTATTAGATGTATGTTGCAGAGATACAACATACATCTTCCTGGTCATCGCAGCGCTATTCAACAAAAGCAAAATTATGGAAGCAACACAAGTATAAACCAGTGGATAAATGGATAAGGAAATTGTGGTATAAATACATAATGGAAAACTATTCTGCCTTTGAAATGGAGGTCATTCTGTCATTTGCAACATGGACAGAATTGGAGAACATTATGTAAGTGAAATAAGCCAAACACAAAAGGACAATTGCTGCATTCTCATTGATAGATGGAATCTAAAACAGATGAAATCCAGGAAGGGGAGAGCAAAATGTGGTCAACAGAGATGGAGGAGTTGGGGGAATAGGAGGATAATAATAATAATCAAAGAATACTAAGCCTCGGTTTGATAAGAGGAGGTAGTTTTTTTTTTGGGGGGGACTTATTCTACAGTATGCTGAATATAGGTATAAATTGATGATATTTTTTGATATAATATGGTAAAATTAAGTCAAGCTAATTGACCCATTCATCACCTTCAATGTTTGATATATAGGGGGGTTAGACCACTTAAGATTTACTCTTAGAGATACTGAAATGTTCAGTGCTCAATTATTTGCTATATGGTACATGCGTAGTGTGTCAATATATAATTCACAGAGTTTAGAACATATTATGCTTTCTTTTACCTTCCATTGGTATTAAATCAATGACTGTTAGATTCTAATAGTCCATGTCTTGCTCACTCTTAACAAGGATATAACAAGTACTAATCTTTACAAGTGAAATTAATGTTAACACATAGAAAATGCCCAAAGGAGTCCTTGGGTAGGCTGGAGCAAGATTGTGCAAGGTTTTCTTTTGTCATGTTGACTCTATGAAAAATATTCTGCTCCCCCACAATTAGGTAATATTCACATGTGATTATAGGTATTTGTGTACAAGGCTTTCCCAAAAATTCTATTATAATTTGGTGTAGAATACAGACCAGATCTTACACATCAAAGCAATTAGAACAGCGATTGAACTTAAGAGCTATTCAATAGGCATCTACTAAAAGAAGGAATGAAGAAATTCCTCTATGAAATTGGAATGTGCAGTGCCCACTCAAGAGATGATTACATTACAGCCAGATGAGACCTGGGCTTAAAGTTAGTGAAGTTGGGTTTGAATTTCATCCCTGCTTATTTTTAAGCTTTCGGGACTTTGGTAAGCTTTGGAATCCCTTAGAACTCAATTTATGTATTCCTATGACATAGATTTCATTTTCTATGTCCATAAAATTTGATTAATTTTTATCTTTTTCAAAGGTAAATCAATGACACTCTACAAATGGTCATGTAACAACAACTTATTTGTGACCATTAGAAAGACAAGTCCTAGGGGCAAAGTTATTTTCACTAGTGTCTATTACATCTAAATATCTCAGTTAGACCCTCAAACTTCATTGACAATGATATTTGTTTGGCCTACCTTCTGTAGTTAGCTTGGCTAAATTAAAATCCTGACTATAGGCCAGCTGTGGTGGCTCATGGCTATAACCCTAGCACTCTGGGAGGCCTAGGTGGGAGATCACCTGAGCTCAGGAGTTTGATACAAGCCTGAGCAAAAGCGAAACCCCCGTCTCTACTAAAAATAGAAAAACTAGCTGGGCATTGTGGCAAGTTCCGATAGTCTCAGCTACTGGGGAGGCTGTGACCAGAGGATCACTCAAGCCAATTGTTTCAGGTTGCTGTGAGCTATGATGCCACGGCACTCTACCCAAGGTGACAGAATGAGATTCTATCACATAACCAGGTTGGTGACTATGGATAAGTTTTTTATATCTCTTTGCATTTCCATTGTTTTTTCTCCATTTATACATAAGGAAAATAAGGGAATTCTCTATAATAGAATTACAGTATGTGTTGAAAATGTTTAAATTCTATAAAAGTGCCTAACATATGCTGAACATTCAATAAATATTAGCTATTATTATTTATGTAGTCATTTGTTTAATATACATTTCTCCTACTAGACAGCATCATAAGGGGAGGAAAGCATCCTTGTACGTATGTGTGTGTGTGTGTGTGTGTATCTTGTTCATGTCCAATTCCTGAAATACAGAAGAAACTCAATAACTGTTAAATAAATGGTGTAGCATAGTTGGAGGCCTGTGTAGCCTAGATTCAACAGTAATGAAAAAGTAGTGAATGTAATGATGAAAACCTTTGATCAACTATCAAAGTTTGGAGTTAAATGTAAATGTTTAAATGATTGATCTTGTAAATGTGGTCATGGTTATCTATTACTTGTAAAAAGATTTCTACTCTGATTTCAGTAACATATAGTTATTGCAAATATATTCTGTGTCTCTAGGACACTCTGTTATGTCCTGGGAATACATAGTTCCATCACTTGCTGCTTAATTTCAAAAGGATTTCACTCTAGTTGGAGAAATAGTTGCAAAGAGAAAAAGAAAGCCAAAAGGACTAGCAAATTGTGGTACATGTATACCATGGAATCTTGAGTATATAAGAATTCAGGGAAATACAGCCAAAACAGAAACAGAACAGCACTCAGAAGCCATGACGCCCTCTCCACATTTTGCGTTGGTAATTGGGTCCTGGCTAACAGTATTCAGAGAACAAGGAAAAGAAGCCCTGTAGAAAAAGAAGATGAATATGTGAATGCATCACTGTATAAAAAAAGGAAATTAAAGAATCTCCTCAATTCTCTTATTAGCCTTCTGATAAGTAATTTCTTTAAAAAATTTCATCATGATAGAAATGGCAAATTTAAAATTATTTTAATAGTTATAACATTAAGTAAAGCTATACAAATATAGTGTTACATCCCTACAGGTGTGTTAAGGCAGTGCTTACAGGACAGACCTTTATGAACTATATGTACTAATATTTCTTAACAAAGTTCAAGTAAGCCAGAAAAAAAATGTGAGTCAAAATCGTATTTAGGAGTTATCTAGAATGCTTTTCCAGATTAAAACTATAACTTGTGCGTGATAATAATTCAGGAATATCCTGGCTCTGTTTCATGAAACCGGGAGAGAAAGTAAGAATTAATACATACTCTTGTTAGCAAAGTATCTCAAGAATGGAAGAAAAAGTATCCAGTGTACTCAGCCCTACTATGAAACCAATTTATAGCTTTCATATGAAGGCTATAACCCAACTATAGTCCAAGAATATGAGTAAAGGGGAGAGGGACGGGAGGGTAATTGGTGGGACCACACCTATGGTGCATCTTACAAGGGTACATGTGAAATTTACTATATGTTGAATACAAATGTCTTAACACAATAACTAAGAAAATGCTGTGAAGGCTGTTAACCAGTTTGATGAAAATATGTCAAATTTTATATAAAACCAGCACCTTGTAACCTATGATTGCATTAATGTACATAGCTATGATTTGATTTTAAAAAATAATTAATATAGTAGGAAAACTGTGTAATGCAGTGGCTAAAAGCAAGGATATTTGGGATTCACATGTACATGAATTTAGGTAGCTTCAGAATTTCAGATTGTACACCCTAAGCAAGTTAAGCATTCTGTGGATTAATTTTCTGATCTGTTAAATGGATGTATAACACTGCATCCCTTCATAGGTGGAAACTAGTTAGGAAATCTCTGGTACAAAACAAGTATCAGACCTTCTTTTTATTACTCTTATTTCCTGTTCCTAGGCTTCTGCCTTCTTTATCTCTTCTTACCCACCCTCCCACTAATAATCCTCATTTCATCTTTAGAATTAGGATATAATTCTGCACAACTCTAGGAGAACTGATCACATTGTCTTCTAGGTGACTGATGCTCTTTTGGCTGTCTGTGACCCTGCGGTCTTACAAATCAGAACATAAAAATTTGTTCAGGGAATTCAAAGAAGAATTCGACATCCTAATGAGTTTGAGAGGCATTTGATCTTCTTCTACCACATATAATATCATCACAATTGCCCTGCTAGATATATTTGGGACCCTGTTACGTTGCTCCCTTCCAATGTGGAATTTTGCAGAAATGATAGGAGCCTGTAACAGCAAACATTAACTCTTTCTCCAGTGCCTGATATAAACCTCCAGCCCTAGGGAATGGGCATCTCCAGAGGAGCCCCTCATGCTCTGCCTGAGTCTGCTGCACATTTTGGCTTGAGCTGTTGTCAAGTGCAGCCTCTCTCTTTCATTCCCATATAAGTCTTATTTGTCCTTTATAGTCCAGCTTTTTTATGAGTGACTTCTCAGCTTGTTAATCCATCCTTTTTCTCATCCTTTGCTGGGTATCATTCAGTAATGATTCTGTTCTTGTTACTATCCTTGAATAGTTTCAGTTTTCCAGGTTTTAGGGGAAACTAAAGACAAACATCTGTTTCAGGAAGACCACACAGAAAAAAATTACAATATGCATAAGTTATACTTATTATAAAGTCGTTTCTGTGTCAAGACTACTCCCCGATATGACAGCGAATGTGTTCTCAATAAGCTCACAGCATTTTCTGTAACAATGTGCCATCAGTGTGTTCAGAAACTAAGAAGGCCTGTCCTTATACTGTTCAAAGTCTCTGTTACTGAGAATCCGGGTCTCTAGTTATTGCTTCTTACGACCAAGTAATCATCCTTGGAATCTTGGAAACCAACAAAAAGAATTTTTAATTAGTAAATCAGGCACATTCTCAAACAAGTGAAATGGAACTGAACATTATCTAGCGTCAAAATGAGTGAGGAGACTACACACTGATCCAGATAATATGCCTTTCTGGAATTACTGAACTATACTAAATTGCTTAAAAATCTATAGCAAAGCAACCCCCTAAATTAGCTCTGTGTTCTTAATTAGATAATGCTTTCAGTAGAGGCTGTGTTATATACCTAAAGGTATATCCTTATATCTCTCAGAGCAACAGAGTATAGCCATAAATTGACTTTTATTTTATTATTGAGTAGTTAAATTACAACCCATGTCTGAGACTGCTTTGTATCAGTGGAAGCTTGTTGTGTGTTTTGATGCGGTAACAAATGACCCTCATGTCTCAAGGAGTTAAATTAACAAAGGCAAGTCCATCAAAATTTATGACTCTGACCAAGTTGTCTCCACGCCAGGAACTTGGCTACTGGACCTCCTCTAGCTAGAACGTAGCCAATTGTAGTGACAGAAGGCAGAGAGCATGAGGCATGGCCTGCTGGCCTTAAAGTTTCCACACCCATCAATGTTTCTAGAACCAGGCCACTCAGCAGCCCCAGGTGGGTTCAGTAGGATGTGCGTGTGTTTTAGACTAGATTCCCAGGAGCACGTCCTGCGCAAGTGGTTTATAAAGAACGTGTTTCCAAGGAACTCATCGTGGGTGTGGGAAGGAGGAGCACAAAGCCGGGCAAGGTCAGGGTCTGAAGTAGAAGTTCAGGGAGGTTAAGCTGCAGTCTCATACTAGAACCCCATGGGGGAACTCTACTGTGTGGATAATTCTTCTCACTGGAGGTGAGGAGTCTGGGCTTTCACGCTCCTTCACCTCACGTTCACGGTGAGCAGTGATGGGGGAGGCATTTTGGGATCTGTAAGCCGGAGAGGTCAGTGCCGGCAGCAGCCGAGGGCAAGCCTCCCGAGCGGAGATGCAGGTGCTGCTTTGGCAAACACTTGAGAGTTGAGAGAGGCGACGCTCAGAGAGGTGAAAGGGGACCTGAGGAGCACCCACGGGAAGGCGGCACCTGCACCGTTTGCTGGAGAGTGCAAAATCTTCCTCCGGAGGGAGGCAAAGGGACAAGGTGTGGCATATGGGTGAACAGCAGGGCGGGCTACTGGAGTCAGCCTGCACTCACTACAACTTGCTTCTCTTCCTCTGACACGAGGGTCGTCTCATTCTGAGTTTCTGCCTTCAATTCAAAACCCAAGATTTCTCAGGGCCGCTGGGGAGTCTCTGTAGCACGTAGAGACATAGAACCAAAAAAATGAGTTATCTGCCACCCCTGCCGCATTTTCATAAGTACAGACACACCCTCACACACACACACACACACAGATACACAGACACACACACACACAGACCCACACACACAGGCACAGAGACACACAGACACAGACCCCCAGAAACAGACCCACACAGACACACACACACAAACACAGACACACAGAGACACACACAGAGGCACACACAGAGACACACACAGACACACACACACACAGACACACACACACACAGAGACACACACAGAGACACACACACAGAGACATACACAGAGACACACACGCAGACACACACACAGAAACACAGACACAGACACACACAGAAACACACACAGACACACAGAGACACACACACAGACACATAAAGAGACACACACAGAGACACACAGACACACAGACACACAGACACACACAGACACACACAGAGACACACACACACACAGACACACAGAGACACACAGAGACACACACACACAGACACACAGAGACAGACCCACAGAGACACACAGAGACATACACACAGAGACACACACAGACGGACACACAGAGGCACATAGACGCACACACACAAACACACACACACAGACACACACAGACACACATAGGCACACAGACGCACACACACAAACACACACACAGACACACACAGACACACACAGGCACACAGACGCGCACACACAAACACACACACAGACACTCACACAGACACTCACACAGACACACAGACGCGCACACACAGGCACACACAGAGACACACACACTCTAAATGTACAATAGTGGAATGACGTGTGAACAGATAATACTATATGCATAATGATATTAAAGCATCCAAAGTAATTGGATTTTGGATATTCGGGTCTTGCAGCCTTTTCCGTTTGTGAGCATTCCCATTTCCATTAAATTATTAAATTAAATTAGATTTCATTAAAGATACTTCACACCTATAAGGTTTTATGGGACAGTCATACCCGTATGTCTTTTCCCTGAGCCCCTGTTTCCTGAGTCACATGTAAGGTTTTCCTGGGCTCCGTGTAACCCACTCATGAGTTTTAGCTCAGGAAGCAGTGGGAAAACTCTGACTTTGTCCTTGTCCCAGGCTGTCACTCAAAGGCCCTCAGTTTTATCTTGTCCTGATTAGATGAGAATCAATAGCGCTATTCAACCTTGCAAGTGCCTGAATTTCTGAACTCTCAAAATGCTCTTTTACTCTTGCTTGTAAACAGGCCAGATCTTTTTTGTTCTTTTTTTCTTTTCAGGGATTCCATCTTTGTTATAAAGGTATAACCTTTCCATAAAAAGCAGCCAATAAAAAATAATTCATCCTATAAGTAGTCTCCTTTCCTACTTTTTAAAAAACCCACAGTAATAAGCTCATTAGAGACATTATTTATCGTTCACTTTATTGCAAGTAGTGGGTTTTTTCACATTTTTTTCCCAAAGTGCAACACGAATAACCATTTTCCTAGCTTCAGCAAACAATTTTTTCACTGTGTACAGCCTCGTTTCCAATGCCCCATAATGTAGATTTTGTTGCTATCACAGGATCCCACTTTTGTTATTGATTTCTGTATTTTTCAGGAAAAGCAGGTTACACGGCAATTATAAACAAGTCCCAAATCTCAGTGGTTTACAATAAAAAGTACATTCCTTTTTTCATATGCCTTCGGGTGGCTGAGATTCTGATCCACGTTTTCTTCATTCCAAGATATTGGCAATGATTCCCTTCATTGCAATCCACACTTTGTTGGCCCAACCCGGAGTTCATTAGGGGAGGGGGACTTATTTTTCCCAGATAGGCCCCCGTAAGATCAGGAGGAAACCCATTATAACAGACAGGGCGACAACTCGCCATAGTGACCTTATCTCACAGGCCAAAATCCATTCAGCAGCTCAGACTTCACTGGGGACGTTATTGTAAGAAATGAGAAAACTTAGCATGTTCATGTTTTTAATAGAAATGCCAGACACACTTCTGCTGCAGATTCCCAAAAAACCCAGGATGTCCCTGAATCCTCCTGGTTCTCATAACAAAATTGCCTATTGCATCTCGCTCAGCTGTCCCTCTCATGTGCTGCCATTTCTAGCATGTTGAGTTTCACCCTTTTTGATTTACCATAAAAAAAAAAAAAAAATCCTACCTTTTCTAAGATGATAGAAGCCTCTGTGGGCTACAGAACATAGTTTTACAGCCATAGAATCAAGAAGGCCTGCTAGGATTTAGCCTTTGCATAAAAGGACATTTCAAAATATTGCCTTTATGTCGGTCGGTCCCTTACAAATAAATGTGTCCTCTTTCTAACATTTCCTTTATAAAGCTTATCACATGCCCGTAATCTACCTTTCTAATCACAGTATGCGCCTATCACAAACTAGAACCTGACTTTTATAAATTTATATGAAATGAAAGTAATATATGTGCTCCTTTCTCTCCTGGAGAAAATGAAATGTCAGAGTCTCACCTTTTTTGGTTTCTATTTCTCCCAAGGAAAATTAATCTTAACAATGTACAGTTTGACTCACATGAGTCTGTACTTTGCTAGGTCTCATTGTATATGACACCACTCTAGTTTCCCAGAAGAGTACAGAAAATTAATATTGAGATGATGAAATTAAAAAAAAAAGAAAGTGGAGCTGCTGTACTATACTCATTTGTGTGTTGGATTTCTAAATCCTAGTTTAGCCATCACAACCCTCCTGTTAGGCTTTGCGGTGTGTGATTATCTCTGGCCCTTTTCAACCATGTACTTCACCCTTTCTCCCATTAAATTATAACTGGTTTCTTGTGTCACAGATCTGATGCTTTTAATCTTCAATCCTTTCATTTTTCTCCTACCTCTTCGCTTTCATTGTAGATTGCACAAGAAATCTTCAAATGTCTGAGGAGAGGAAGATACTCGAGTGCCACTTGATTCTGGAAAGCAGGCCTGAGCTGCACAGCACGACAGTGTCTTAAGTTCGGGAAAGGAGTGAGATCCACAGTGTACAATACTTTTCAAAAGATAAAGTTCAATGTTAAACTGAAGTCCTTAATTTAGAGAAAGATGGAAATTGTTTAGATATATTTTCTTCAACTTAAAATCACAATAGATTGGAGCTGAGGTAGACAAGTTTGAAAAGTAGAAGCATAAGTGTTGCTTTCACTCACAAAAGAGAAAAGTACTTTCCAGAGACTTCATTCTTCCTCTCCATGGAAAGGAAATAAGACTTCAGTAAATTATTTTCATTACATCATCTGTGGAATCAGGTGTTGAGATGAAACTACAGAACCATCTGTAGTTGCTTGACTGAAACATCCATGTTCTCTGAGTCCCATGCATGTAGTAAACCCAACGTAACATGCCCTGAAACATATGGGTACAGGGAAAAACAAATGAACTCATGTCAAAATCCTGAACCAGCAGCAAGGACTCATGTATTTTAATGACAGTTTCCCAATGGAATTGATGAACTCCTAGGTTTATTTTTGAGCATACAAGCATAGTAGTATTAGAATGCAAAAATGATTTCTTGTATGTATTTGAAATTTTTCCCTTTAATATAGACACCATAAGAGCCCACTGATAACTGCAAATTATTAACCATGTGGTTGATGTGTAAGGCCTTCATGCCTGGTCAAATATCAGGTTGATGTGTAAGGCCTTCATGCCTGGTCAAATATCAGGATAAACTCTGCAGATCATTAAAACTCATGATCTTTTAACTATAAATATGAAATCATTTTAAAATTGCAGCGGTCTTTACAGAGTTCTGATATCAGAAAATGGGCAATGGTGCTGTATTAAATATTTTAAAGGGTAAAACTGCAAACTTTTAGAAGTTTGGGATGGTTGAAGTTTCCTACTGCATGCATTGGGATAGACGAGGTTGTGCTGCGGCAACCACAAACCCAGTTTCCAGGGTTTTAATGCAGTGCATGTAGTATTTCCTGCTCATGATACATGTCCATTATGAATTTACCAGGGGTCTCTACACGGTTTGATCTTAGTCAAGGATCCTGACTGATGGACGAGCCAATGTCTGAAACTTTACTGGGCTCCTAGCAGAAAATAAAAAGAAAGAAGGTGTTGGGAGAGCCTCCTATTAGCAATTAAATGTTGCAGAAAGATTCAAGGAATCAATCACACAGGTCTGTCACTCACAACAAAGTCAAGGGTATAATCTTTTGATGGGTTTAAAAGAAGAAAAACCTGAAATATTGGGAAAACCATACTCTGACACAAATATTTTAGCATTCGATAGCAGAATTTCAGTGAATCAAGTGCTTTTTAATTAACTGTATTGGATTGAGAAAAGTTTCAAGAAAACACTCCATTCGTAATGGGGAGTGAAGGGTTACAGCTTACTTTTGCCAACTAACTGGTTAAGTTCAACAATGGACAATATTACATTGTTTAATAGATGGAAAGCTGCCTTCACCTCACTGCCATGCTTCTCTGCTTGGCCTTGACGACCTTCAATGGCTAAGTTGCTCCCTAGTAAACAGGAGAATCCTGGAGAAACATTAATTCTTTCAGATTTTTATCATATCACTCCTTGTACTCCATATCTTTATAAGATATATTTGAGATGAGCAGAGTTTCAGACAATCTCAAATATTCAGAACATGATAGCAGGAATGAGAGAATGGAAATGTATTCCTCTAAGGTAAGACAGCAAAACTGAATATCTAAAATCATTTAACAAGTTAATTACCCTAATTCAGTAGCAGGGGGGTGGACTCCCTTGTGTCTAATACCTTTTCCCTGCTGAAGAACCTTATAGCCATACACTACTTTATCAGCCTTCGAGATCCATCAACATGAATGTCACTTCAGTTTTTCATTCCGTGACTCATTCAGAGTCACAGCTGCCATCTAGTTCTGTGTTAACAGTTTATTAACAGTAACATCAATAAGTTTGATGTAAGCATTCCACACTATGTATTAATTTAGCACATTGTACCTCATAAATGCATTAATGTACACAGTCATTATCTAATAAAGAAAAAATAAATAAGCAAACAAAGAAACAAACAAACCAAACCAAACCAAACAAAACAAAACAAAACAGTTTATTACTCTTCCCTCTTCTCACTGCTTTCTCTTTTGACCAAAAATCCAACACCTAAAGGTCCCAAAATGGATTTTTGGAGAAATACAAAGTGCACAAAAAATTTATACATGTTTTAAGAAAGGAACAAACTATAGTAAAGTTGTAATTTTTGATATATACCCATAACTTTGTTATCTTGTATATTGTATCTTGTATCTCCTATAATTGCAGAAGTCAAATGTGAATTGACTACTGCAGTTTTAATAGATTTTCTCTTTTCTTAAAATGCACATGCATTTTTTTGGCACCTCTGTATGTGGAGCATGATCCAGTATGAAAAATTGCAGTATTCAGAAAATAGCAAGCATGATGACATAAAACTGAACATGAATAATGAGAAACCCTGAGAAATATATGATAAAGTTACACATATGAGACAATACATAAAGAAAATGAACATCTAAAAATATAAAGCACCACTGGCATCAGAGGATGTTCAAGAAAAAATAAATTAATTTATTTAAAGGGATGAATAAAAACAATTATTAATGATTGTTATTTATTCCAAACATGAAAGCACAGCACAAAAATCTGACCTTTAGCAATGCTCACACTAAACATACATTTCCGGCTATGTTTGACTTTTTTTTTCTTTTTGGAGACTGAGCCTCACTCTGTTGCCCGGGACAGAGTGCTGTGGTATCATTATAGCTTATAGCAACCTCCAACTCTTGGGCTCAAGTGATCCTCCTCCCTTCGTTTCCCTGGTAGCTGGGACTACAGGTGCCTGCCACGAGGTCCAGCTAGTTTTTCTATTTTTAGTAGAAATGGAGTCCTGCTCTTTCTCAGGCTGGTCGCAAACTCCTGAACTCAAGCAATGTACCCGCCTTATACTCCCAAAGGATTACAGGTGTGAGCCACCAGCCCAGGCTATATTTGTATCTTTTGATGAGTCCGTTAATATTTCTCTATTCTGAGAATACTATATTAAAGTAGGTGTCTGAAAATTTAGATCGCATGAAGAAAAATGATTTGTGGTGTTCACTTTCTGAGAATGCATATGTATAAAATTACCTGTACATTTGTCGGACCCCTTTGCCATCTTCACCTCGGTGAGGATGTTCACATAAAAATTGATACTGTTGGGTCTGAGTTTTCTCTTCCATACACTGAACACACATAACTGTTTTATAGTCTGGTCAGGGAAAATTTCCTTACTTAAGCAATGGAAAGAACATAGATTTTGGAATCTGGAGGACACCCTTACTAGATTTCTAGAGTCACGACTTTCAAGTATTAAAAATATTAAGATTAGTAGCATAAGGTCAAGAGGTATGTGAACATCAAAATATGGCCACTCTCATGCTGACTCCTCCCAGTGGTAGTTCCTGCTAAGAATGTCTGTCCCCGAGTAGATTAAATGGAAGCCACATCATCACTGATACCCAGGGGAGGATTCTGTACTGCTTTGGGTAGAGGGGGTGTCACTGAGTCCATGCTGAAACCTACATCATGAGCACAACTAAAACTAATGGCTTATAAGTTATTTGTTGACTAAGGAACTCTTAAGTTCTCAGCACCACACACAAGAAAGGATGCTTTCATTCTTGGTAAAATCAGTGTCAAGTCATTTGGTGAGAGCAATCAGTCACCTCTACTTGTGCAGGCAACTGACTTCCTTTAACAGCAGTTATCTGATTAATACTAAGGTTCATTTGCACTCCTGAAGACATTTTATTTTCATAAGGGGAAAAAGAGGTTATAACAATTCTGGATGTTATTATAAAGCTTGATCTATGATTAAGAGTTTGTCATAGATAGTCCACATGCATAAGATTTATGTGGATAATTAAAACATTGAACAATTTGGTAATTTCATTACTCTGTAATTACCAGAGATTGAGACCTGAATATTTGAATAGCTCAAATGATAAAAAAAGATTGCAGATTCAAATGCTATTTAAAAACTGTGTTATTTTATATAAAAATTTGTCTTAAATTACACATTTATAGTCCTTTTTGAAGAAAATCAAGTAAAAAATTTTTTAGTGATTCCTTGTCATTATTTTGAAAACAATTATTTTTTGTTGTAGTACTTTTCTTTGTTCTTATCACATTTTTGAAATGTATTTAATTGACAAATGATAATTATGTATATTTGTGGGATAAAATGTGATGTTTTCATCTGTGTCAATGTAGAAAAATTCATCAAGCTGAATTAAAAACATTAAAAATCTATTCTTTCAATATTTTCAAAATATGCAGTACATCACCATTAACTGCAGTCACCATGCAGAGCAATAGATCACTGAAACTTATTCCTCCAGTCTAAATAAGTTTGACCAACATCTTCCCTTTCTCCATCCGTCCCATTGTTGCCCACCAGCCTCGGGTAACCGCCTTTCTACTATCTGTTTTTAGATTTCACATACAAGTAAAATTGTAACATTATTTGTCTTTCTGCAGTTGCCTTATTTCACTTAGCCTAATGGTCTACAGTTCCATCAACAAATATGTGTATAAGGCAGAGCATAGTGGTTCACACCCAATCCTAGAACTCTGGGAGGCAAGGCTGGTGGATCATCTGAGCTCAGGAGTTCAAGACCAGCCTGAGCAGTGCGAGACCCTGTCTCTAAAAATAGCCAGGCCTTGTGATGGGTTCCTGTAGTTTAGCTGCTGGGACCTTGGTCCTTTCCTCATAGTCTTGTGGTATAGTTGGGTTATAGCCTTCATGTGAAAGCTATAGTTTAGCTTCATAGTAGGGCTGAGTACATTGGATACAATTTTATCAATTTCTTTTGGGACTAAGTTGGTTTGAGTTATTCTGCCTTTGACTATGAGGGTTTGATTACATTTTCTCTTAATTCTCTCTACCACCAAGAGTTTTGAGAACTGACCATAGTTGATTTGACTTAGCATCCTAGAACATTGAAGATGTTTGGAGAATCCATAACTCAGGCTTCACTACAGATCTAAGTACTGCAGATCCTGATGTCTGCTTTTTTTTTTTTGGTTTTACTACGCTTATTTTTCAACTGACCAAAATTGTACATATTGTGTACATGATGTTTTAAAATATATTATGGAAATGTGATGTTTTAAAATATATTACGGCTAAATCAAGGTACTCAACATATACATTACCTTACATATTTGGTTTTTTTGTGGTTAGAACTCTTAAAATCTACTTTCTTAACAATTTCACCACTACAATACATTGTTATTAACCTTAGTCACATTGTACAATAGACTTCTCATATAGAATCTATATTTTTGTAATTTCTAATTTCAAAAAAATATTGAGCACCCTCTTTTTTACATTTATTTGACAGCTCATGTATTTGCCATGTGTGTTCTTATTTCTGGGTTAAACATCTCATATTGCTTAGCTATTTCTCTTATAATAAAATCTGGTTTATTCACTATTTTCTTTTCTTCCCATGGATCCTCTCTGTCTTGATTATGACTTTTTTTCCTTTAAAATGTTTTGAATGTGTTTCCTCCAAATTGAATTGAAAGCAAATTGCAAAACATTTTCTGGCTAGCTTAGCATATAATGAAAACATTACTAATCATGACTAAAATATGGCATAGTTATTGTTGTAGTGTAAGGCTGTGTTACATTTTTAAGTATAATTAAAAAATATTGAGCTGTAGTCAACTAAAACCCAAAGATCATTTACATACAAATGACATCAAACATGGAGCTTTACTAACTCACATGAAGATGTAAAGAACTAAACAATTCACCTATTATTTCCTTCTCTGCATATTTCTTTATTAAGCAGTACAGATCAAGTAATAGTAAACAATTTTAGCACTACGATTTTAGCACTAGTCCTCAACATATTTTTTTACACAGATAACTTAATGTAAGTTGGCTGAAATACTTAATTAGCGTGAGCAGATAAAGATTATATAAATGGCTAGGAGATTAAATCTTCAGTATTATTAGAACTCTGTCGTTTTAATTTATTAATCAAAATAGATCAATACTATTGTAGACCTCAAATTTAATATGGCATTTTGAGAGCTAATTTTCCTTGTCATATATTTTATGTGTTTCTGATAAAAATTAAACATATTTATGTTAGGAATTGTAGAAAGTAAACTAAGGCATAAATTATTTTTAAGAATTTCTCAGCATTTAAAAATGCTAATTAGTAATATTTAGACACAAAGAAAAAATACACATTATAGACAATTATAGGGTTACACATTCTTTTGCCTAAATTTATAATATGGAAATCTTCTCATTAAGTATTCTTCAAGGTCACCAATTTTTAACAAATGGAGCAGGATTTTCTATGGCTTAATAATCAGTCAATTATGAGTTATGACCTTTTTTTAAAAAATTATAGTATCTAGGCAAACTCAAGGAAACTAAAGGACAGGATTTATGGAGACTTTAAGGGCCTGTTAGCATGTTCCAAAATGTCTGGATAACATATTTTTTGTCTAGTTGCTGTTTGAATTTCAGGAAAGTCCTAGGATCCTTTGTCAGCCAGTGGAAGCTGGGAGTGATGAACATGGACTGACTTCATGTCTCTGTGCACTGATTTTCACGCCACTCTTAACCTCATTCCTGGAGACTTGTGAAGTACACCTGGCTCAGCTGAGGTGTTCCCTGGAACAAAACCGTATCTTTCTCTATGCTGAAATTCATCTGTTTAATTTACGCGAAGCTGGGATCGGATGGTAGTAGTGGAGCATCCTTACAATCTCAAGTATTCTTAATGTTTTGGACGTTATTCACAAGAGTATATCTCATGGGTTATGCTTGTGGGGCCAGGAAATTGCCACCTCGTCGTAGAATGTTTCCAATTATGCTGCCGTCTCTCTTGATCATGTTGACTTTATTCTGACTCTTGGCATTTAAACTTTCATTTACTCCCATGCAGTCTACATTTCTCCCTTTTGTCAGTGTGAATTCATCATGGAAAGTTTTCTCATGCATTTGCACACTAAAAAGTTCAGCACACAGGACAGGGGTGAAGGAAGATATTTGTTTCTTTTAAAAACACCAATTAAAACCTCTATCATGTACAGATGACAAGTTATGTAATAATTTCTCTCCTTATCATTGTTTTATATTTCATTTTCTACTCAAATTAGTTTTTATCTTTGGAAAAGAACAAAAACATCTGCTGTTATCTGCCAGATGACTGGTAAAACTTTTTAAATGCGTTAATAAAAGGATCCAAATGCATCATATCCGAAGGGCCAACACCCCATTAACCCCAGAATATTCTGTGCTATTTAGAATACACTCCCATATGACCTATTCTACTAGAATAAATTCTAGCCTATTTAAGTAATTCAGTAATGGAAAATATAAATGTCCCACAGAAAAGAAATATTTTTATACAGAGTGGGCAACCTTTGGAGATAAGAGGGATGGTTTTCTAAACATGCCATCCTGCTGACACTCTAATATACGGTATGTTCTTCAATTTCCACGCTTGCCTTTTATCATGACAGGCAGTACATCGGATGAACATGGTATTTGGGGAGTACATTAATATACTACTGAAACCTCTGGCCCTTCCATTGTCTTCTGGCTTCTAATGTTGTGTGTTTAAGTCTGAGGAAAGCCTTATCCCCTTTTGCTTTTATTTATTCCATTTGTTAAAATACATTGATTCTAGCTGATGTTGATGTTATTTATGCTCAAAATTTGTATGTTCACTAGATTGTTGCTATATGTGAATTACTTAATTTTACCTTATACTTAGAAATCTCTTTGTATATTCAAAATCTAGTATTTCCTCATTCTGAAAATAAAAACAATATTCATTTTACTATATCTGTGTATTTGATCTTGTTCAACTTTCTTCTTCAGGCACAAATACTTATATTCTGAATTTCAGATCTCTATTCTCTTTCCAATCTCTATCATCTTTTCATAAACTTCTTACCTTTTTCCCACTTTTGACATTTAATAAAATGTGTGTGTTTTAGTTCTTTTAGGATAAATATTAATTATACTATGTATTTGTAGTTTTCTTATACCTCCTTATTTCATCTATCTTCACTTTCATTTTAGTCACTTTTTACCAGCAATTTCTCTAATTCAATTGTCCTCTACTTCTTCTGTTATCTCATTGAAGATTATATTAGCCTGGAAGACTGGCAGACATGTGTAACTTATACCAAATTTCAAATATCAATAATCTTTTAATATTGTGTTGTTGGTGGATTATCAGTACCATGCGCTAACTGGAGCACTGTGGTTGGTAGATTAAAGAATATTTATTTACACTTTCTAATTATCTTAAATATTCTGATACATTGTGTCAGAGAGAGGGATGGGGGAAAAGAGAATGTCAATGATAAGGAGGATTTCTCAGTCGTCCTCCCTATTGTCCCCACATACTTTCTTTATTATACTTAATTTATTTCCTTGTGTAAAATTCCAATGCCTGTCTACTTCAACCCCATATCTGTAGTATTTCTGAGAAGTACTACCTAAAAGAAGATGAAAAAATGTTGTAGTTTAAAGACGAAGAAGATAACGTTAAGGTTATAAATAAAAGGGAGTGACCAGACAGTGGGCGGTAGATGTGGTTCCCAACAGTAAAGTGGCACATTTCTTATTACTGTAGACCAGGAGTTTCTCACCTTTACAGATACACTTGGTTTCGCTTTCAGAAGACCTTTATGTTTTGGTTTTTTTATTTTTTTTTTACTTTTTATTTTGGATACCATTAGACCATGTACTCACTTGCTCTATAAGCCCACTCTTCTATGGATGAGAAGAGTGTGTTTCTGTTGCCTGCTATCTGAAATATTTGAATTTACAATCTCAAGAAAGTCCCCAAGTTTACAATAGAAGCTAGAAAATTTAATTACTCCATCTGGAAGGTCAGCAAAGTCTATGTATTTGGAATTCTTTTTATTTTTTTCTCCTAATAGAAATTTCCTACATTTTTAAAGCTCTCAAAAATAATTCTCAACTTCATTTATGGGCTTTACTGATAACTGAATTATATTTTACCTCTACAGCCAGTATCATTTTTAACCCTTGTATACTGTTCAATAAGTTCCTCTACTTTTCAATAGGGAGAGTTGTAAGCTATCTACTTGCAGGCTCCTTCAGGATTTATGTCATGTCTTTAACTAAACAGACTCCTGGTCAGTTTATCCTAACCTTAAAGAAGATGGTGGTATTTTATATCACATAGAAATATCCATTGACCATTAATCATGGTGTTGAATACTACATGTAAATCTATACCCGCTCTAAGACAGTATGAATTTCAGAGTGAATATAATTTTGAGTGGCAATAATGGAGAAGAAGATTTTGAAAGTATTCCTGGACTACCGTTTATAGCATTCTGTCTTCCTATTATGTATTATCATTTATTTCTCACTTCAGTTAATCTATTTGAAATGTGGCAAGACCAAATTTTTTAATACACACAATCATTGGTGGTTCTAATGAAAATAGATAGTAATGCATAATTTATACCAGGAATCGGAATATATATGTACTAATAGGCTTATAATATTCCATTCTCATTTATTTACAGTTAGAGTTATCTTTCCTTTCTGCTATTTATTAAAATGTATAAACTATAAACTTTTAAAGAAGTTATAGAAGAAAGTGGCTTTCTCTGTAGATCATCAAATCTATCCCGTTTGACCTACAGCAGCATTTAAATGCTCTTTGTCTCAGGAGTACCCGTTCTAGTTTTAGGTGACAAACTGAAATCCTAAAAGCCCATGGTTTATCTTAACAACAATTTTTAACCTTGGACTTGTATATCTTTCCAAATGAGACTGGCCATATATCTACTCCTATTTTACAAAGGATTAAATTACTCTAATTTTATTTTTTCATCCATTTCAAGAAATCCAGTAAAATGGAATACACATTGACATATTAATACAGCCTAAAAACATAAATGGATTTAAACAATTGAGTAATAACTATGAAATGAAAACTGCCTTTTGTCCTAAAAGTTAGCTCCTTTTCCTATACTAGGCTTAATAATCAAATATTTATTGCACTAACCAAAGCCAATCTCTAGGATACGCAGAATTTTTTTTAATTTCTTTCTCTCATCCATTAAAACCCAGACACTGAAGAAATGTTTAGATTGTGTAGCATAACCTTCATGTTGATGTATCTCCAATCAAAGTTTGATGAATACTATTATAGCACTGACTGTAAAAGTGGGGCCAAAACCACGTGGGAATTCAAAGAGATCTGAATTATTTTTGTTCCCCTAGAACATGCCTTTATTTCTGTCTTTACAACTAAGCCTCCCTCTCTCTCAAGTTTGAGAACATTCAATGCTATTCTTTTCAACGTTGTTCTTATTTATGGAAGTATCAAAGATGGTAAATTTCTGAGTTTGTGTGATTTTTCATTTGCTTCTTTTTAAAAAAATTATTCACATTTTCTTAAGAGAATGTATGACGTGTCTAAACTATTTCAGTACTCTGGCATGGAGTAACAAGAAAAGAAAGATAAAAGGATAAAACACCCTTGGAGAAAAATCAGAAAGAAATATTTTCCTGAAAGGGGAAACATTAGAATAATCACACACTTTTATATAAACATGAAAACAGCTATGTGATTAACTTAATGCTTAATGATAATTGGAGAAACATTTTCAATATAAAAATAGGGAAAAGCTGTAAATCTTGAAAAATTTGTAAAACAGCCTGCTGAATTTTCTTTCAGTGAAACATACTGGGTGTAGTTTAGTGGACTGGGTATCTTCTTATGCTGTAGGGAAGTGTACCTTCCAAGGCCTTTGACTAAGTTCACGATAAAATTTAACTTGTAGAAAACTGAGAGTAATACAAATTCTTCCTGGTCCTAACAATGAAACCATCTCACTAATGCTGATGCAAATGAATTTTAACTGGTAGAGGATGTAAATTCTCAGTGATTCTAGTCTCTACTGATTTAAAACTTTTACTGGTTCCCTTATTATTTAATGAGTTAATATGCTTAATTTATATTTGTATGAGAATAATAGTTAAATTTTTGAAAACTATTTTGCTAAATTACAAAAATTATATATGTAGAAAATCAATTATTTTGTCAGATTTGTGTCTGCTTATGTTAAAAGCAGTTGTCCTAAAAGGAGGATCAATGAATATTAGTGTCAGAAGACAACAGGAACATCGTACGGTCTGGACTGTCAAAGATCTAAAGTCAATTTGGTTTAGCAAAATCCAATATAAGCTGCAGATTTTATTTTTCTTGTAGTGTTGTTTAAGACTGAATAAACAAGACTTTGAATAATGATAATAATGAAAGGAACAATCTTTTCTCTAAATTAGAAGGTGATGATAGAAAGGAGGTGCAATGCTGGCAGATGGCCAGCAGCAGCTCCTGGACGAAATAAACATAGACAGCTGTTGCTCAGTGAGACAGCACCTTGGACTGAACCGAGGGTACATGTAGAATAGAAGCCTGGGCAGAACAAAGGAAACCTGAGGTGTTCTTGAGTCAGGCAAATTGAAACTTTATTATTGTGAGCCTTTTCTTTCCATAAACAGCTGGGGACCAAAGGACAACCCTTGAGATTATAACAACCACCTAGAAATGTCTTCTATTCAATGTGCACTGACCGGCTATGGGAGGAGTTTCACAGACTTTTCTGATTTATATCAATTAGCTCTTATTGCAGACTTTCTCCAAATTTTAATGATTTTCACAAACATTGCTTTTCTTATGCCTAAAGGTCTGTGTCCAGTAGCACTGGAAGTTAAAATTAATATACAAATTGCCTTATTGAGAGATTTTTTCCTTTCTCTTTCTCTCTTATATCTGAGTTGCATGTACTAACTTTTGCACTTTGCAAAATGCTTGTTGATGAGGCCTGGGAGTGTTTACTTGAGGGATGAGAGTAAGGGATGTCGTGGCATAGAATAGTTTGAGAAACTCAAGATAGTGGGCAAAATTACAATGCTCTGTAATATTTTGCTACATGAATCTTCTTTTGAAAAAATGTTTAAAATCTAAAATAATAGGTTGGGTACAGTAGATAACACTTGTAATCCCAACACTTGGGGAGGCTAAGGTGGGAGGTTCATTTGAGGCTAGGAGTTTGAGATCAACCTCAGCAAGATAGTGAGACCCTGTCTCTACAAAAAAACGAAATAAATTAGCTGAACATGGTGGCACAAGCCTGAGGTCCCAGCTATTCGGGAGGCTAAGGCAGAGTCCATGAGTTTGTGGTCCTGTGAGCTATGATGCCATCACTGCACTCTAATCCTATCTCAAAAATAAATAAATAAATAAATAAAATAAAATAATGCAAAGCTTTTGTATCTATAGTATTTTACTTAGAAAAATAAATTACTTGATACTTTTTTGTGATAATTCTTAGATTTGAATTTAGATGCTCTAAAGTGCATTTACCTTATATATTTATATATATATTAATATAATTAAATATATTGTTTCATGTAATAGGTAAAATATTGTAAACTAATTCCTTGGGTGAGTTGCCTTGTATTTTATGTGGAATGTATTTTACAATAGTTTATATTAATGTCTGGCAAAATGTATTACAGTATATACTCGAGTATAAGCCGAGTTTTTTCGGCACAAAATTTGTGCCGAAAAACCCGAACTCAGCACAAATTTTGTGCCGAAAAAACTCAGCTTATACTCGAGTATATATGGTATGCAATTTATGATTAAGTTATTCATGTGTCCACTTAATTTATATTTATTGAGCTTGACTCTGTGCTAGGCATATTTGTTGTGTCTATGGGACAAGGCAAAGTTGAGAGAGGTTAGAAATATAGACCTCAAGACCTTGTAATTTAGTGGCAAAGACAGACATATATGTCCAAAATCTATTTCGAGTTATGTGGTTTGGTGCATTAGATGAATGGAAAACAGAGTACTATAAGACCCAAAGAAGGAAGAAATTAATCTTGACTGCATTAATTTGTAAAGGTTTCAGGAAGCGAGGGGCTTTTTACCTGAGCTATCAAAATAGGTAGGAGTTGACAGATTGGAGATACAGGGAAGGAAGGTGAGGAGGCAAAAGCCAGGAAGAGGGACGCCACAGATCCAGAGCCATAACAATCCCAGAGAACAGAAATGACTGGAGGCTTCAGATATAGGTCATAGGAGTGGGATGTGTGGCTGGGATGTTAGCCCGGCTGAGCACATTTCATGCCGAAATAAAAAATACTGGTAAAATTAGTGCATGGTTAGGGAGCCATTAAAATTGTCCCATTGTGAAGTTATTTAACAGTAAGCCTCAGTTTATATAATTAAGATGTTTAAAAATAAATAGCTAGCCTAATAACTGAAAAATAGTAAATGACAAAGCCGCAAGAAGAATGTCAATTTTGATTTTCTATCAACTCAAATCTATCACAGTTACATGTAAATTGCACAACTTTTCTTAAATATCAGATCTTTTATTTTAGCTTGTATTTTTATCTTCCAAAGCAGGTTGAAAAAAGATTGTTTGGAATAAATGCCAGAAATCATTTTAAAATATACCGCTTCAGAGTCATTCCCTAAAGTATTAATTTAAAGTTTTCACACATAATACTGTAATGGAAGTAGCTAATAAGACTGACATGTACACTAAGAAAAAAATAAAATCCACTTTAACTATTTTAGAAAGATCCCCAATTATATAGAAATAAAAGTCTTCATTTTGAACTGGGAACTCACAAGCTGTAGTAAGTTTGTGAAAGTTTCTTTAAGTTACCAGTATGTATTTAGACTATATTTTCTGTATTTTATATGTACTAATTTCAAAATTTATCTTTTAATGTAAAAAGGTATTTCCTTGGTAAAATTATATAACATGTAAATATATTTCATACGCACAACAAAAAAAATATATCTAATCGTATGTTTTTAGTTTTAACTTTTATCGTGGAGTCAAATTTTCCCTAAAAAAGAGGATCTTAAGTATTTCCATTTTTCTACAGAGTCTATGTTACACATATGTTTAAAAAAATCATAAAAACCTCTCAAGGTAATACTTATGACTATTTATGTCACGCTGAAAAGTCAAGTGAACTACAGATAGGAACCGTGGAGATTTGCCCCCTACTATGAAGTGGCCAGTATTATGAAAACTGGAATTACATTTTTTATGATGCCATTTAACCTCTACATAGGTACTTTCATTATCTGACAATAAGATTCAATTTGCAAAACTAGCCCTAGTCATTTTAAAGTCGCAGCATGCAGGAAGCATGTGGTATTTTGTGTTGTTTTTTTATAGAGGGCCTTGTAGTGACCAGACTGGTACCTTCTTCCATTTTTCTCTTTTAACAGTTGGGTTGCTGATCTCACAAATCATATTTCAGTTGGAAATGAAAGGTGTACTGCTGCCAGCATTTTGTTAGAAATAATGACACACTTTACTACCTGTAAGTGCTGACTGAGTGCTTCTGCCTTTTCTTCCCAAGGTGACTATAACACAGATTGATGAAAGATTCTGCAGGACGACAAAGGTTAAAGATGCAGACCCAGAGCTAGAAGCCAGCCCTGACACTGATGGAGTGGCCTGCGAGGAGAGTGCCCACATTACTGTCCTATCCTCTGATAACCAATGTAATATGAAAACTGACTACAGAAGAAAGAAACAAATTAAATCCATTAATCAAGCATATCTCTGCTAAACAGTTGTTCTAAAGTGATGAACAAATGAAAAATTTACTGTTTGTTTTCATGCTTGCAAGGATTGGGCAAGAAAATTAATTATAAGGTACTGGCCACGCTATTAAGTTTTTCTTGAGGAAACTATTGCTTTTGTCAAAGGACAAATGAACCTCATTAGGGAGATTAGTTTCAGTTGGTAGTTTTGCATTAGGACAAACTAATAATACACACTTCAAAAGGTGCCCTGAGTAAAATTATGAAAATTGAAATCCATTTTTTATTTCTTAATTTACTAACTGTTCAAAAATGACCACTCTATTACCTATCATGAAACCAGAAGGAAATCGAACGTAGCCCCACCTCCTACTCCAGTGCCTGAAGGAGAACTGTTTCAGCGTGCACTCTGTGAGTGCTGTGATGAGGAATTTATGCACACAGGGCTTATACCTTGGCCATAGCATTTTACTCTTATGTTGAAGCATGTCAGGCAGAGCTCCATGCCAAAAGCAATTTTTGATAAGCTCCTTTGAAATTCTTTTCTTTTCAAAATGTTTTCAGTGCACTGCACAAATAGCAATCTGACATCTGGTATTCTCAATTTCCCCTAAATCTACACAGGGCAGGGCAGGAAAGGAAAAAATACTACTTTGCCATCAATCCAGGGTGGACAGCAAACTGAGATTCCTAAATCCACCATAGTGAGTGAGGTTAAGTTTCAAAGTTCATTTAATCCCTGCTCTTTCTGTCAAGGCTTCTAAGACGGGGGCCCATTAGAGTCCTGGGTGCAGTAGAGTGTTAGGCTCCAGACACCTGCCTTCTAAAACTTAGAGTGAAACCAGACTTATTCCACAAAGTGTATAAGTCAACTGTGAAGTATTAATGAGTTTTTTGGATTCAACTGACCTGGGCTGGATTCAGACTGCTGACCCAGAAAGGAAAGGTTTCACATATTGTCATTGTCTGTACTGTGGGTCATTGGAGACATTTCCAACCCAATACTGATTTGCTTTTATTTTTTCCTAGCAGTCATGCTCTTGTTTATGAGAATGCAAGTTAAATTGACATTTACTTACTATTTCTGTTTGGTTTGTGGTTTAACTTCTCTAATATAACAGTAGCTTTAGAGGCAAGGTGGTTGAATGAATCAGGTCAAAATGTCATCCAAGTTCACCACTTCAACCTCTAAGCTCTATTACTGAGTAATAATAGAGGTAGAGTTTTAAAATACTTTTCTTATTATAAAAGTAAAAGTTTTCTTTAGATAAACTATGTTATGATAAAAAAGTGCAGCAAGATTTTTAAAAAAATTATGCAACTCTAACACATTGATTCCCCCGGGTTACTCTGTTGGCCTGAGATGGGTGAGTGTCCTCAGAATTACCTAAGGATTTTCTTATTACAAAATTAGTGCAAGACATTGAAAGAAGAATACAGTTCATTGGGGCAGAAAGGTTACACAATACAGTGGCCCCTTTAAAGAAAAATAATACAAATTTGCAAATATTAAACCACACATCTCAGAAACAAACTCCTGGAGGGGAACATGGGTACAATTAACATATACCAGAGGTGCGTCCATAAACATGGTGAGAAAGTGATGTATGGACACGGAGAGGGATTAAGCCAATAAAGGGCTTATAAATAATGGGGGCACCACTTTGAGCAAATGGGGCTCATTCTTGCTGTGTGGCCCTCTGGGAGACATTTTAGAACAGACCTCAGAATGTCCCACCAAGAGGCAAGGAAGCTGGGGTACATACCACTCCTATTCACCATTGGTTGGGGTTGTTCTGAGAGAAGTAATTTCTCAGCATTTCTGGCAGTCTGTATGTTTGTGCATTTCTAAGGGCTCATGCCAGAGAAAGTCCTAAGGAAGAGAAAAGTTCTAGGTGGAAGCCACGGACATGTACAGAACTATCTAGCAAAGCCTACATTGAGCTCGAGAAAAAGCCTGGGGGTGTGTGGGAGGGGGGACCTACAAGGATGCTGATAGCTTCTTCTACTTTAGGTATTGAATTAAATATTTAATTGAATGATAAAATAAGTCACAAGTCACAAATTTAAAAAAATAACATGGTCATTCCAGTGCCACCCAACATGAGACAAAGGGGAAGTCCATTGAGCATAACTGCCTTAAACGACTGGTGCTAAGTCACCTTATTACAGTAATAATAAGATGATAATAAACACTGCTAGAGTCTTTTTCAGTACCAATGAAGGGATCTATGTAATTAGGGCCCCTGAAGCTTGGGCTTCAATAACTTCTTGGTAAATCTCCCTTGGGTGCTATTATTCCCTTATCCATTTATTTCACAAATTAAGCTGAGTTCCATCTGTCAAAGTATTGCAGAATAACAATCATAAAAATTATCAAAATAACTCAAAACATTTCACATATATAAATATTTCTGATAACCGATAAACCCTAATTATTTAAGACTGGTTTTTCATTATAAACACTACTGATGTTTGGGGCTGGAAAATTATTGTTTGGAAACAGGTAAGAATTGTCACAGCCCACCACTGCCACTGCTTGTCATGGCCTGGGTCTGGCCAGGTCTTGGCCCAGCTTAACTAGGTTCCGGATGCGGACTGCTAAGCTACCTTGCTCAGGAACAATTTCTCTTAGGTGCCTGAGGGCTATCTACTTCTGCAGGGGATAGAGTCTTAGAGAGAGTAAAGCAGTCTTAGAATAGATAGATATTAGTCTTTAGTAGAGCTTGGTAATCGTCATCAGAGAGACACGTGCTGGTGTCTGCAGGCAGAGAGGAGACAGAATAATCCAGTCCGTGATACTATGCGCATGCTCCTGACTGACTTCTCCAGCCTAATATAAGGCTGATCTCGGGCTGCCCAACACCACAGCTGTAGAGACTGCCAATTCACCACTGCTCTCATCTTGCAAGCTCTTATGCTTGTTAGGAGAGTTAAATCCCTCTCCCTGTCCTTTTCACCAAGGCATTCCATTGTTGAGCTATACAGGTATTTCTTATAACTCTCACTCCTCCTAGCTGTAGGCTATATGGGCTGCTACAAAGAATTTGGATCTATCAGGTGTAGATACAAATGTCTTCATGCTGTAATTGGGTAAATGAAGTAAAAGCTATGTTGATTGGTAGTGTGTAAGCACTCCAATTTGTACAAATAATCAACACATTGAATCCCATAATGGCATAAATGTATTTATGATCGATGTACAAATGACTTAAAAAAAAAATCACTAATTTAGAGCATAGGAAAAATTGTAAACTAGGGATTTGACAGATAAAACATACCTGGTGACTTCTTTGTTTGGTTTATTGCCACACAGATTACATCTTATGCCTCCCTCTGTGGCACTGTATGGATAAAAGAATATTCTCATTCAGTTTTTAAATATTCACACAAAAATATCATTTAGACTTTGGGTGAATAAGCAAATTTTCTGGGTCACTTAACCATAAAATATTGTTGAGGATATGAAGAAATGAAAATACTGTCAGAATCTACCAAGTTATCCCAGATGATTTTATACTTCAGAAAAGTAAGAAAAATCTTACTAAAAATCTTACTAATACTAGAAAAGAACCCAAATATTATACAAATTATTTAATACTCTAAGTAAAAATGATAAGCTTCGTGAAATAGTTATTATAGCACTGGAATAACATAAAATTGTTTTGCTTTGATATAAGAAATACTTACGATATATGATACATATATTAAGTTTTTAATATGAAACATTAACTAATAAAGAATAGCTTTGTCTTATTAAATACAATCTGTGTACAGCAAAATTATATTGATGTTAACTAACATTTAAGAAACTATGATATGCTATAAAACTCTGCCAAGCTCTTAAATGGAAGCACATAATAACACAAAACAACATAAATTTTTTGCCTTTGAGAATGGGCAATCAAGTAAAGGAAAAAAATACAAAGTTGTAGATAATTGTAACATAATCACAACTTAAAAAATATAACAAAGTAGTGGCAAATAATGCTATGTCTCCCAAATAGTATTCTGTGATTGAATAATCATAGGCGATATTAAGTGACCACAAACAAATTCCTTAGTTAAATTGTTGTAATTCATTTGCCACCTGTTAGAAAAACTCAGACTCCACTTCAGGTATAAATCAGACGGTGATTTATTACACTTGTGCAGGTGGACTGTTGCTTCAAAGGGCAAATGGCCCCGAAATGAGGAGCAAGCTGATTTTTATGCCATTTTTGTCCTATGTGACAAGCAAGCAAAAACAGAAGCAAAACGTGGCTATTGGTTAGCTCAGGAGTGCGGTTACAGAGTTGGCTCAGTGGGGGCTTGGCACCGGTTACAGTGAGTCAGGGGGTTGTATCATGGCAGTTGGCATGGGGACAAACTTGGCTTTGGGAAATATTGCTTAGGTAAGTTTTTCACCATTGTTTAGTCATTGCTAGGGGGTTGGGGTAAGTTCTACCATTATTACCTATTGCTGGGAGTTCTTGGGAACTCAAGGAACTTCCTTGTTCTTTTCTAAAACCTGTTTGAGGAATTAACCCAAGGGGGGGGTTTGAGACATGCGGGGACTCAGGCTGAAATAGTTAGGGGCCTTTAGGGGTCTTCTTGCTGGGTCAGTTACTAAAAAATAATTTTGGAGATATACTGGGTAACATATCCTCCTTCAGAGACATCCCAATTATTATATAAAGGCTCAAAAGACATATTCATAAAGTTTTACTAACTCAACATTTTCCAAGCCAATCTGAGCAGGGAGAACAACTCTTTCACAATCAGATCAAAATTTGGTAGGCCATCAAATCAAGAAAACATGCTTTAGACAAATTAATTTCCACTGAAAGACGAGAATAAACATAATAGAGAAAGCACACTTTGAATTGGGTATTATTTATACTGGATAAGGAAAATTTTCCCACAGAGGAATATTAATGGAGACCATTGTCAGTATAGAAAATAACAAGATTAGAAAGTGCAGGTCACGTAAGAATACAGACTGACTGAGTTCTCAATGCCTATAGGAGGCAATTTCAGCAAAGCTAAAATCCCAGGAGTGCAGGGCAGTACTTTTGAAGTTTTAGGTTGAGATTAGTACCTTTCAGGCTAAGCTACCTGGACTTAATTCTGTGTCATGGAGAAGCGCTGATGCTTCTGGAATAGAACCACACAATTAGAGTAACGGCTTCATATTGGAGGGTAGGAAAATTTAATGCAAGAAATAAAAGTAGGAAGTTAAATAGTTCAAGGGAGAGGAACAGCTTTTATTCTAGAACCATGGCATCAGAAATGTGAACAAGTGCACAGTTCCAACCAGCATCCCCATTGACTCCTTCATTTAGATTTAAAAGACATGTTCCTTAGCCTGGCACTTAGAATTCTTCACACACTGGTCTCATTTTACTAATTTATAGCTACTTTTCTGTTTCTCTCACTCTTCCCTCTTCATACAATCTATACTCCAACCTAATAGAACTATATGCTGTGCAAATAGTTGCAGCCACAAATCAGAAAGAAAATTAGAAAATTATTTCCACATTTACATTCTAGGGAGTAAAAAGTAAATGTGGAAATAATCTACAAAAGATGGAAAATCATTAATGTCAAACAAATCAGTTATGTTAAATAAAATGACTTTCCAAAAAGTTACCCTCCAAACACATCTAAAGATACTCTGATGCTTATTTATAGTAATGATACCAGATAAATTACTTACTGAAATTTATTCACAAGTTCAGGTCCCACCTCTCTGACTAGCTTTGTGAATTTCACCAGTCATCTAACTGCAAACTGTGTAGCTTAGGAAAGGATTTAACTCTTCTATGCCAAAGCTTCCTTAAACCTTAAATGTGTGTGATCTTAGAATTTTCCTCCAGGGTATTTATGAGGTTTAAATAAATAATTGATCCGATGTACTCAGTGTAAGTTTTGACATATTATAAGCATTCAAAAAATCACACATATTACTATTAAAATATTACTGCACATTACCTGAGCATAACTATTATCATCTAGAAAATGGGGCTATTAATATATTTGAACTCCTCACAGAAGTATTATAAATTTCAAATGATCTGTTCTATGTAAAAGTGGTGCTTACTCTCTAAGATGTTAAGTGGAAAATATTACAAGATTCACCAGAGTAGTTTGTATGTCTATCTAAAATTGATCAGTGAGTTAAACTGTTTTCCTCTTCTACCCTCAATACTTAGGATTATTTGGCATGTAAATTAGATTTTTAATTGTTAAGTTTTACTATAAGATCCTTTATTGAAAGAATGTCGGGGTAACTCAGATTTGAAGGAAATCCTGAAGGGACGTACAGTCCTGTAGAGTGCTCATTATGTACAAATCAGGGTTTTCATTTGACAAAGACTCTCCCTATCTTTTCCCATCTTATCTCTGCTTCTTGAGGTTCATCTTCATTTATTTAGCATTTTCTGTAGAGGCATGGAAACTGGTGGCTCTGAGATTATATTGTCCTAACTCTGGGACCTAAAAGAAAATTTCCCTGTCAACTGCACTTGGAAAATCCTGGGTGAAGAAATTTATGCCATGTATTGCATCCCTATTCTTATGATAATCCACCCATTCAGCATATATTGTTTGAAAACCTGTTGAGTTCCAGGTCAGGATCTCAGC
The DNA here is from genome assembly GCA_963574355.1 of Loris lydekkerianus. NCBI lineage: Eukaryota > Metazoa > Chordata > Mammalia > Primates > Lorisidae > Loris > Loris lydekkerianus. Next base: position 11,787 of record CAUYPK010088352.1, on the reverse strand, counting down.
CCAGGTGTACAAGTATAGATAAAAATTAAAAAAAAAAAAAAAAAAAAAAAAAAAAGTCTCTGTATTTTGAATTACAATGGGGGAACTAAAAAAAAAAACTAGCAAGAAGAAAAACAAACTTAAGTCAGTTAAGTAGAATAATAATGAAGAAATTAATACAGAATAATGTGATGGAAGTCAAAGTCAGGACTCATTCATATGTCCAGGATAATGGGAACACTGTGATGGGGCTAGTCCAGTTAGGGTTTTCCAAAAGAGAATTAGTAAAGTTGGAGTGAGGAAGAAGCAATTCCCTCAAAGAAAAGTGTTGTGGTTGTCTTCCAGTTTGTAATTCTCAAAGACATATGGTTGAATAAACAAAACAAAAAAGTCCATTACATCCTCTCCTTTTTGTTTTCATTACCTTAGCTATAAAATTCAATGAGTTTAAACTTTGGATAAGAAGTGACCCCCCCCCCCCAAAAAAAAGGGTCACTTCATAGATAGCCTCTTAGCCAGAACTTAAGATTGCATCTACAGAAGATCCTGCTTAAGCATTTGGCCAGTTAGTAATCTATAGACTATTTCTAATTCTTCTAAGCCTCCTGCTCAAGTAAGAAAATTGTTAATCATCCTGGCTAGTTGCAATGACTCAAGCCTGTAACCCTAGCATTTTGGGATGCTGAAGTGGAAGGATTGCTTGAGGCCAGGAGTTTGAAACCAGCCTTGGCAGTAGGAGACCAGACATTGTCTCTACAAAAAAAAAAAAAAACAAAAACAGAGAAATTAGCCAGTCATAGTGTTGCATGTCTATAGTTCCAGCTCCTAGAAAGAGTGAAGCAGAAAGATTGCTAAGATTGCTTGAGCAAAGCAGTTGGAATTTGCACTGAGCTGTGATGTCGCCACTGAAGTCTAGCCTGAGAGACAGAGAGAGATTCTGCCTCAAAATAATAATAATCTCAAGAAGTCATTGAAAGTGTGAAAAAGTATATTCTCCAAAAATTTAGGGAAAGTTATTACATATAATGTATATGTTGAATATTTATTACACAACTAAAAATGAAAAAAAAAATTCGCAAAACCGAGCCTCTGATAATGGTTGAAAGAGTAAACAAAATATGATGACCAAGACATATTCAGTATTAGTCAATATTATCATTGACTTTGCATAAAATTTTGTAGCTGCTAATAAACTAATTTTAAACTTAAAATTTTTTTCATGTGTTTTATCATTCTATCAATAGAGTTGCAAAAGGCTGAAGATGAAGAAGTTGTAAAAGTCAGGAAGAATATAAAGAGAAATAATGATTCCGTCCTCTGTACCATATCTGACCCTTGCACAATCTTATCATTTAATATACTTTATTTTGTATTAATGTATTTGTAACATTATTTTAATATATTTGTATTTGGTTACAGTCCCATTTCTTCTAGTAGACTAGATATTCATTTAAGGCTGTACCAATTATAGCTGGTACCAATTATAGCACATTTATCTCCAATGTTGAATGTAGTACTTGCCATATCATCAATTAATATTTATTTAATAATAAATGAGCCCATTTTAACAAAATCAACACTGAATGACTTTGGAAAAGTCATTTTTTTCTCTTTACCAGTTGGTGAATATTGGTATAAAGTTGAATGATATAGATGTAAATGAGGTAAGGTACATTGTTAAAAATCTATTGCAGAGATATAACATTCAAAGGGCAAATGGAATTTTTTCTAATTTAAAAGCAGGAAATAAACACAAAAAAGGCATGTCCTCAACTTTCTCTGCTTTGTAGCAGTCTTGGAGATGTTTTCTTCTGCCTTTCATGGCTTTAGCTAAAACATATTTTCACCTTAGAGAAACAGGATGGTACAAACTTATGATTACTTATTTCACTTTTGAGCATAATGTTGGGAGAATCATAAAATTGTATCCCTTCATCATGGGTGCAGAGGTGGCCATGCAAACTTAGTTCAACCTTTTCAGCTATTTAATTGGATACCATTGGGTGCTGTTTCTGTGGACCATTTTCCATAAAAAAAGGATTCTTTCCTGTGACCTCCAATGTACTGAAAACTATTCGGCTCAATTTTATCTTTTCCAGAAGAACAGATCCAAAGAGAAATTACGAAAGAACTGTAATAGCATTTTTACTCCTTTCTGCTGGAGGGGTTTGCAATGCGACTGCTTTAAAACTTAGTATTTTGCAAAAGCCAATTTTCTTCAAGAGGCCGTTGGCACTCAAATCAGCAGCACAATAAACTTTCCCGAATCAGACTATGTTGAATGATGAAAAAAAAAATCATTGCAATTTTGTAAAGCAGAATGACTTGCTTTGTGATATTATTTATTTATTTTACTATACAGTGCATGTTAGAATTGAGATGAAATGGGTGTTTCTGGTTCAAATTCAATGCTTAGTCCATAATTTGGTGAACCCAGAAGCAGATACTCTATTATACTTTCAGAATAGACGGTGTCATTAGGGTTGACTGACTACTCAGACACATGCACTTGATAGCCTGATTCACACCTCAGTTCTGTCACTCACTGGTTGTATAAAATTATGTAACTTCTTTTTGTGTTATGTTATTCTTTTGCTATAAAATGAGAATAATGTGTGTATATAAAAATACACATTTGATACCATAGGCCATGCTATGTATAAGTGTGTGTTTTTGTGTATGTCAGTCCCAATTATGTATTCAGAAACTGATAAATATATCCCAAATTAGTTCATGGAAACACTAAACCCACTGGACTTTGGCTGTTATTGAGCATTTGCCAGCTGAATTGACCCATTTCCCCCCATTCTTCATGCAGGCCCATTCTAAGAGCAGGGCCATGCATGACTCTCAGGTCTTCAGATAGCCATGCATGCCACTCTGACTGTGTGCAATAACTTTCCTGTGAATATTTAAGAATTCTAATTTCCTCAATGAACAGTCACCTGAGTAGCCCCCACCATAGCTTTATGGTTATGAAAAATGTTCTCTTTAGATCTAGTTAAGAGTTATGGCAGCATTCTATGTTAGTAACAGTCTATCAACTTCTTGCTCACTACCATTTCAAAGTCATTGACTTCTTTCTGGGGCTTTTATACAAGATCCTGTAGGTCTTCGTCACCTCATCACTGCAAGACTGCAGAATATTGGATTCTGCCCATTAGAGGTTTTTAACTCTTGTCTTTAATGTTTTACCCATTTTGGAATGAGTAAATGTTTACCCATTTTGGAAAATGTTTACCCATTTTGGAAAATGCCTAGAAGTAAAGAACAGACATGTGTGTGAAGCTTCCATTATGTCACTGTAGCCTCATAAGAAACCAAAATGCTTCCTGGATTTCTAGCAGTGTTTTTATGATGGGTACCATTCCTGAATTCTCAAGCTCTGACTAGGTCTAATTACGTATAAATCATAAGTGTCCACATGCAAAAAGTAATTGTACTAGCCCAGTATCCAGTCATAGCTTCCTTTAATGTAATCTTTTCTAGACATTTTTATTCTATGCTTCTTGACTCCAGGTAGCTATGTCTTTTGTTTCTAAGCTCCACCAGACTGTGGGGCATGTCATTTTCTTCTTTAGAATTCAGAAGATGTCTTGTACAGAAAGCAAACCACATATTCAAAGTCACCAGGACTCCAACTTTGTCATGTTAATAACCCATCCCACCAACAAAAGTTTTAACCAGATGCAGTTGGCCCAGCAAAACCTGCTGGCCTTGTCTGCAGCCCATCCCCAGAACCAGCAAATGTTTATAGGAATAAAATAATAGCTGCCAACTACCATGATGCTTATAATCAATTCTTTCTTCTTGGGAGCTTCTGTTAGTTCACATTGCTTCCAATGCTCTTGAATATTTTTAAAACAGAATGTGTGGTATTTATTCAGGATTCTCTCGTAGTTATCAAAGGAAGCATTGTTCTGCCAAGAGCAACTTCACCTAACCCAAAAGCAAAAACTTTATTTTGTTTGAATGTTTAATTTGTCCCTCTTGGCCCTTAGTTTTCTTCCCTATAATTTGAAGTTTTTTTTTATCTACTTGATTCAAACTCCAGCAGGATAGTTCTCCATGTGGCCTTGTACAGACCACATTTTTCCCTGTTCTCATTTGTCAGTTTCAAGAATACCTATAGAATGTGCTGAAAATGTAACATCCTCAGACAAGGAGGAATTGGTCATAACAGCCCAGTGGTGCCTCTCCTTCTGTCCCTCCTAGAATAAGATTTATCACAATACTTTAGCCCAATGAATCCTATTATATTTGGTCTACAAAACTCAGGGTGGACTCCTTTCCAGGGACCCTCTGCTACAGTGCAAGAGATTACATCCTCCTTGGGCAGCTTTCCTAAGCTTTGAGCAACCAGCACATCATGAATCCTAGGCTTCTGTTGTCCTGTGTTGTTGGCTATTACTAGCAAAAATGCTTTGTGTAATTTGTGTGCCAGTGTTCTGTCTCACTGATATCATGCAAGTGATAAAAACTGGCATCCAAGATGCAGTGGTATTTAGAGTTCCTCCCTGGAATTGATAGGAGTGCACAGTAAACCTACTTTGCATTTAGGTCCTCTTAATATAAGTGCATGCACAGGGGCCTGGCATGTGGACTCCTGTACTATATAATGATGTATCAGTTCCAATATAAAGTTTCTTCATCCATTACCACCTCACTCACCTCATAAGCTCAACCCTAAAAGATTTTATTCCATTTAATTTATATATGTGGATACAATATATATCATATTGTGTATTTAATAGATATATTATATACACATATATAAATATAATATAAATATATATACACATAGTATTACCCATTCATCATACTCAAAATATGTATAATTTTCAAAATATTTTATAATTGTTTTTTTTTATTTTCTGAAGTTTTGTGGGAAGATGAAATGCTCTTTTCCTCTACTTTATTCCTAGTTTAGAGGCTACAGAAATTATATACACCAGTTAACTTCAATCATCTCATTATTTGTGGTCTTAAAAAGGAAATATTCTATAATAATTTCTTAAGCATTGTGAACATCTATTTTACTATTATTATTTTAAATTAAAATAGCATATTACTGGCATAAATATAGACATATGTACTAATGGAACATATCAGGGAGTCTCAAAAGAACAGCATGACTATATATGTCAATTAGTCTTTGGGGGCCGTTTCTTCAATAAATGATATCAGGAAAGCTGAATATTTGCCTGCTTAGAATGTAGTTGGACCTTCTGTGAAATAGTGTCCTGTTACCCCATGCCCACTGGAACCTCTAAATTTTTTACTTTTTATTCCTGGGCTGACTGAACACTATGGGGATTTAAGTGAACAATCCTACATCATGACTAACTACACACAGTCACTAACTAATATGGGAGAGCATATCATCAGCAAGGGAAAGGACCATGGCCTCTGCCAACTGAAAAGCCCGGCTACCTTTTTGTTTTGTCCAAGTGATCATGTGTACATCAAATTCATTAGAAGATATACTCTATCACCTCACTGGAAAGGCCCTCTAGAAGTACTGTTAACCAAGTACACTGCCATAATATAGAAGAAAAATCCTCCCGAATTCACACAAGTTGAAGGTTAAGATTTCCAGGGCCAGTTTCTAGACCCCTGAAGAAGACTTCGTCACAAAGTAGACAGCTTTTCCCAAGATTGTAGATAAATAAACCTAATTTCATTGTCTAAAACCTCTTTTTTTTTTTTTTTCCTCTTTATCCCTCATAAAAGGGTGCTTTTTGTAAACTTCTTTTAAGCTTCCCCTGTAAGGATCGTACTCTTGAAAGTAAGTGGAATATGCCTCAATCTATCCCATTTTCCCTTGAATTTTCTACTAAAACTTTTTCAAACAATGCCTTGTTATTAGTAACCTTTATTGTTTTTCCAGAAGGTCAGGCACAAACCCAGCAGCCCTTTGCACCTGTCTTCCAAACCCTGGCCACACTAACTAATTAATCTAACTGCCAGTGATGCCAACACCTAGATCACTCAAAGGAACTATTCTCATTTTGTTTCTGCAATATGAGTGCCTGGTGAGACAAATCTAAAAGATAGATATATGACAAGAAGAGACATCCACAACTAGAGAAAAAATAGCACATTGATTCTCCTGTTGGTGAGTTAACTGGACACAGAAAAACCTCTGTGGAAACTCAAGAGCTATATTTTTTTGCTCAGGTAAAGTTGGTAGAAAGAAATTTTTCATCTTTTCCAGGTGACATTCTAGGGCAATATTGCAATCAAACCCTACAGTTTGATTCCACAGATGGCATTCTTGCTCTCTTAAATGGTGCGGACAATAATGCTCATGATGTCAACAGCTGTCAAATCACCAGATGGTATAACTGGCTCACAGCCAAGCCTGAGCAATTTGTGGTAGTTTACTTATTCCTGTTCTCCTTGTTAAGTTGCCAGACACTAAAGATTACATATGGATAGAATAAAAGTATGAACTGACTTGGTTAAGCGACAGAACCAAGCCCTATAACTGCTAGAACAACACCAAAGGCATTTTAGATAAAATATTTTGCAACCTGTTCTGTTCCCATAGACCAGCAGGGGCACACGGAAACCGGAAATGTGGAAGGGCCAGTAAAGAAGTACAGCCGTCTCCAGAGTGGGAGGTCACAGGTTCCAACATATCTGTAAATGACATTGATTTTTTTATTATATGTGGCAATAAAGTATATGAGCACTTTCCCCTGGATGGGCAAGACAGACACTATAAACTTGCTTATCTGACACCCACTTTTACAAGGTTCTCCATCTTAAATGCCAGCCAAATTACAAACTTGGGCTCTATTGTTCATAAAGTGTTACCATGCAAATGTTCTATATGTCACATTGTAAAAATTCCACTTGTATTTTACAAGTCTAAGTTTTTTTCAGTGCTCAGAACTCATTTCCTGGTATTTGAAACTCATAACATTGAAAAGATAGTTTTGAATCTATTCATGGTAGACTAAAAGTTCACTATCACTATGCAAGCAGTTGGAGAACTTCAGTTAGAAGTCAAAAGTCCAGCCTCGTTTTTTGAAAACTTCTGTGCAAAAGAAAAAAGAGAGAGAGAGAGAAATTAAAATTTTGATAAAGATTACATTGAATTTGTAGATTGCTTTAGGTAGAAGAAGAATTTGGGTAGAAGAAAAGAAAGGAAAAGAAAATAAAAAAGAAAAAGAAAAAGAAAACCTCTGTATCCTGAATACCCTGCCAGCCCAACAGGGAAGAACTTGTGTGAATATTGGTGAAATCACTCAGGGCAAGTACAGACTGATCTACACCTCTTACAAAACATAACAAATATTATCCATCAGATTCATGAGGACTCATTCCCAAGAAGGGGGCAATGAATTAATGGGGTGTCAGGAAATGTGCTTAAATCTGTTCTTTTACTCTTATTCTAATCTATGCTCTTCTCTCCCTTTTCATATCTCTTGTTACTTGATTACTAACTCAATTTCTTGCTCCAAAGATATTGACTAAGCTTTTACCTGTGAAACTCCTAGGAAAGTTCCAGACAGGGGACATGAAGAAGCTCAAAACGTGTCACCCCAAAACATAACTCCTTGGTAGAAAGAATATTTTAAAACAAAGGCATTCAAAATCAAAAAACATCCTTGGAATTGATAGTAGTGCACAGTAAACCTACTTTGCATTTAGGTACTCATGAAGGGAAAGGGGCTTTCCCTTTATCTGCATAAGCTAGACTGACCAATCAAAATTTCAAAAGAGAAATTGATTTCCTTCCTCTTCCTGTTATCTCCATATATTGCAGGGAGAAGTTCAAGGATGCAATCAGAACTTGGCCAAAACCATTTAAATATAATACCTGTCTTTCATAATAATTTAGTTTACAAAGAGACTCATTAACAAGTTAATCAGTTTTCCTTATGCATTTATCTTTCCCTGTACCAGTTGTTTCCTCTAAACAGAATTACTTGTACTCTTCATCTCCCCCTCCCTACCAAAATTATAGGTATAAAATATCTGATCTTCATTGGGATACTGAGTAATCACACTATAATTCTCCCCATGTGCATGGTAAAGAAACTTTTATTATTCTACCTTAATTGTGAGTTGATCTTTCTGCAAACTTTCAGAGGAAAGGGGGAGATTCCTTTAATTCCTTTACTCCTCAATACCCCAGAACTATAGAGCTATCAGCATGCAACCCAGTCTGGGAAAGTTGTAGGCGGAAGACTCAAACCTGAGAGATACTCTGTGTGGGCTAAGCCCTGTAAAGCCAAAGATGTGGGGATACCCAGGGCCTTAGATCCCAAAACCTGTACCACTGTGGCTAGAAGGTAGAAAATGAAAAGACAAATACTATGTGATATAACAAACTTGTAATCTCCAATCTCGAACTCACGAAAGCATACAGTAGGATAATGGTTTCCAGGGACTTAGGGAGGCAGGGAATTGAGGAGATGTTGGTCAAATAATACAAACTTTTGATTAGATACAAAAATAAGTTCAAGAGATCCATTTTACACCGTGATGACTATAGTTGACAGAAACTTTTTGTATTCTTGAAAATTAAGAAAGTGTTCTCACCATGAAAAAAATAAGTATGTAAAATGATGCATATGTTAATAAGTCCAATTCAGCAATTATATGCTTGTGTATATGTATACACACACATATATTTAAATATCATAACATGATAAACATATTTTATCAATTAAAAAATAAATTTAGTCTTTCTATCTGGCATTTCTGCTGCCTTGACATTATGGTGTGACTTGAGTTCAGCTGGTCACCTGTGCTGACTGTAGCCCCTCAGCACCGTCACCATGTGAAGTTTATCACCAAACCTATCAGGAGTTACTACAGCAAATATTGATTTTTGCTGAGCTGAAATGAAGATACCAAGAAAGTTGGCTGAAGTGCTAATGACAAGAGGTTTGAGGAGCAGACCAACTTTATCCAGACCATCCATGATGCCATGAAGATTCATGATATCACCAAGTGCCTGGAAGTGTCTGAGCTCCTAGAAAATCATAGAAAAGCCAAGAGCATTATGGACAAGGAAAGTATCCCACGGTTCTATATCCACATCTGGCTCATCTGGAAGACTATCTCAATGAGCTTTAAGAACGTAAGGAGGGAAAACAGGGGATGAACAAGAATAATACTAAGGCTCTAAGAACGCTGTGCCAGAAGATTTGAAAATACAACTGAGATTGATTCCATATCACAAGTTACAAGCAGAAGCCTGAGGAGTCTGCAGATGAAGATGATGAGAAGAATGGAGATGATTAAGAAAGCTCTTCGTATAAGGATGAGGGTAGTGTCAGTGCTGAATCAGAAGCTCCTTCTTGGGAGAGTCCTAAGTTCCTCAACAAGCTGCAGGATAAAGATGAAGACTGAGAAGATTCTGAAGATGATGAATACTGAAAGATTGGTTCCCTATTTTCTAATTCATACTCAGAAGAGGAACCAGGGGAACAAACTGCACTGGCCTCATGAGTCCTTATAAAGTCCCACAACACAGTGGAGGACAAGAAGTCAGTGGAGAAGAAATGGGAATACAAAGCTAAGAAGCAGCACACTAGGAAATAAAAGCACCTGGATGAGGAGGAGGACAATGAAGGTGGAGAATAGGAAAAGGTCTGGGGTGGAGTACAACTTGTTAAGGAAAAGACAAAAATGTTTCCTAAAGGAACTGACATCATCCATGCTGTTGTCAGCAAGAAACTGAATGAGGTTTCTTTGCCTACTTGCCTTTGCAATGGAGGCCAATTCACTGTCTATGGTGAATGTATCCTACTTTGTAAGGTTTCTTACTCTCTTTCTCTTCCTCAATAAACTTTGCTTTATGTTGAAAGAAAAAGAAAGGAAAGAAAGAAAAAAGAAAGGAAAGGAGGAAACAAAAGAAAGAAAGGGAAGGAAGGAAGGGAGCCAGGGAGGGAGGGAGGGAAGGGAAGGACGAAAGGACAGACTTATTGAGCAGGGAACAGATCAGGCTTCCCAGATACAGCTGCTACAATTACTGGTTCAGTTACTGAAAACAAACTAAGGGAGGGCATCATTGTCAAGATCAAGTCAATATCCTTGCATCTCTCTCTGACTATAATCCTAACCTGGTAACATACATGAAACCAGAAATGTAATAGACATGTCTGGAGCATATCAGGGAGCTAATGAACACCCAGCTTGCAAACCCCAGCAACTTTGTTGAAGAAAATATTATGGAAGAGAGTGAGGACCTGCAAAATGCTTAGACCAGCCATTGTCCTTTCATGGCTGTATCCTAACTCTGGTGGAATGGATGAAGAATTTACCAAAATCATGCAAAATACTGATTCTCACTCTCAAGAATACAGTGGAGCACCTGAAGGATGAGGCCAAGTGTGTGCCATCATTGAGCAAGTGCAATGCTAAGTGGAGGAGAGGGGCTCCGTTGAGGTGATCTGTCACATCTACTTGAGGCACATTCTCCACACCTACTACATTTGACTATAAGGCATGACAGAGCCAGCCCATCCTTCCCAAGTGTTCCTCAAAGTCTGAGCAAGACCAAGTGGAAAATGAACACAGACTGGATCCACGTGTATGCTATTCTCTTCCACTTCTGCCATCGCTCTCTGTGCTCCTGCTGACATCAGCCCTGTGATCTCATGCTCATGAGTCACCTACAGAACAATATCCAACATCTGAACCCACCAGTGCAGATCCTGTACAACCGCACTGTGGTGCAGCTAGGCATCTGTGCTTTCCACCAAAACCTGACTAAGGATGCCACAAAGCCCTGCTGAACACATAGTCAAGTGGCCAAGCCAAGGAACTCCCTGGTCGGAGTCTGAGGCTTTGCAGCCTGAAGACGCACAACCGGGAGCAAGAGAAGGTGGAATGGTGCCGCTGGGACTCTTATACCTGCACATCAAACTGGAGCTGCCGGAGTGCATCTATCTATCTCCATGTTTCTGGAGATCCCCTACATGGCTGTCTAGACAGTGATGCCTGCTGATGCATGATCCAGTAGTGGTAATCATTTCACTCTGTATACATAACAAAACATCTGTTGTGTTTAGATATACTTAAATATATATAATGTTCAAAAGTGTATTTCATAATTATAATTTCACAATTATAGATATAAAATTTAATATTTTTATGTGAAATTATTTCACATAAAAATATTTTTCCACAAATCATTCTATATTTTCTCAAAAAATTAGTTATAACAATGGTACAAGAATATATATAGAAATCTATTTGCTACTTCAGAGATGACTTTGTTTTTACTGTTTCTTAAATTAACTTTGGCAAATTGTAATTCATTTCACACACTTCTACCACCAACTTAATATATTAAAAAATAATAATTGTTTGTAATTTAGCACATACATATAATATTTGTTCCGTTGGTTTTCAGTACCTCAGCCTATGTTAGAGTTACTGCAAAATATACCTAACTGTTGAGCTCAATATAAGTAGTGATATTGCTATTCATATGATTATTTAAGAGATCATGAAATCAAAGCATTTTCCAAGCATCTGTCAAAGAATTTTTAAGGCATTTGGAATAGGTCTCTTTTGTCTGCATAATACCAGTAAAGACAAAAAGTCAGATTATTCAATTATACTATGATACATATAACTTTCATAATTCTAATACATATGAGCTGAAGTAGATGTACAGATCTTTTTTTTGTTTGTTTGTTTATTTATTTTTTTTATTATAGATAAAAATATGCACCATAGATGTGGCCCAACCCATCACCCTCCCTCCACCCAAACCTCCCCCCTCCCTTCCCCTTCCTTGGTCCTTTCCTCATAGTCTTGTGGTATAGTTGGGTTATA